>NQII01008340.1:15404-87650 GCA_002778355.1 Clitarchus hookeri
GACATAGTCGCCGTTATGGCTCGCTCGCCTGCGCCATGTTGAATTGTTTATTTATATACCATTACATTCTTTTCAATGAAATAATTAACTATTTCATTTTATAGCACGTTTGAAATTCACAAATGATTTAAAATGTCCTCACCAGATTTTATCAACGCGTTATCTGGTAAGCGTACAAAGGAAATAATTTTTTATATATTTAAAATGATGCTGCAGTAATAACGCTGTAATTATTAGAGGAAAGTTCAGAGTTTCTATTTGATACACAGCGCATACATTGGTAGAGAGGCAAATAAGCTTTAAACCATTAATTCAACATGGCGTGTAATATAGAACTTTAAGTCGCCCGTCTACCTAATCGAATTGCTTTGTAGTGTGTTAATTATATAGGTTTTTTAAACAAACTATTTCACATGTGCGCTATCTGTTGGCACACGAAAATAAACAACTCAGACTAGGCTGGATTACAGCCTTCAACAGATCACGCTTATTGCAAACACTATTTTGAAGCTCTTTTGAACAAAATTTTTAGATTGTTGTAGCTTAAAATATACTGGGCTAATTCCTGCGAAACCGGTTAGTAAACTTCAAAAGAGATAATTATCCTCACGCAGCTCTGGGGGGAAGGGGTATATAGGAGAGACAGTTTAGGAGAGTGCTCTCCAAAAAGCTTCCCGCTGGAGAGAAGGTAAGCACGTGACACTACTGGAGCTATATGTTCAAACCAAAATAATAGCATTGTTCTCTACTACCGCGCTGCGCGACTAACGTTTTCTCGACAGGTACCATGCACCGGTGGAGCAGCTCTCGCCCAACCGTACCAGGCCGCTGTCACTAGGGAACAGAACAACCTCATTCCTTAGTGCAGTGGCAATGGACTCTTCCGATTCACTCGACGCCTTTCGTACTTCTGCGCATTATTTTCTCATTTGGATTTAAATATTTAGGGTACTCCATTGAACATTGCCACGGACTTTGCGCTAGTAAAATGACAAGGTCACCTCTCAAAGTCCCATAGGTATTCGCAGCACAACGAGAACAGCGCACACTAGTTCAGAGCCTTAGCAAAGTGAAGATGGTGCAGTTGACGCGCGTGGCAGCGCAGCGATTATCGCTCCCACTACGCGGGAAATACCTCCAGGAATGCGGACCCCTTAAGACTGATCCATATTGAAGTTAACACGTGCCTCGTATATGTATATATATATATATACTTTTCGTGAACTATATGTCAATATTTCTTATTGGTTGTGCACTGCTAACTGAGACACTTTAAGAGCACATATTACTATATATCTTCCTCCTCATATTTCATGCTGACAGTATCTATTACAGACATCAAATGTGTCCATACAGAGACTCGTTTCTTCGTCATTTTGTAAGATAGCCCTACAAAAAAAATTTAAGATTTTATGCAGCACCTCGGAAAACAATCAACCATTTCCCAGCAAATGTGGCGAAGAAATTGTACCGTGTTGGCTAAATAAATAAAATTTTTATCTTTCAAGTTTGTCAGGCATTTATTTTCAGAATGGTGGCTATAATAACACTTTAAGCATAGTGTGCTATATCTACGAAACTAAGAAACAAATATTTACTAAACTTTGTATACAGTATGTATGACAATCATCGAATGTGCTAATACCTAACATTTTTGTCCTTCATTTATGATGATCGTCACATGGAAAATGGAGGTCTTATGACACATTTCTAGGACCCGTCAACCGATTCCTGTCAAATTTTACAAGCAAGATGTTCTGCGATAGGGTACGTTAACTAACGTTTTTTCAGTGTGGCAGGCCTTTTTTTTACATTAGTATAAATAACTTAGGAAAGTATGTTGTTTCTAAAACAACTTAAATCAATATTTATATACAAACGGTAATTATTAATATCATCAATTATGAATACAGAGACCCTCTTTTGCTGGTCTTTTTTTTTATATTTTCAGGTGAGGAATTTAAACATTTTGCTATATTACCGGAATAATTCAACCGATTTACATCAAATTTTGTACATCATTACTCCTACAGAAGGCCATTTTAATTAACATGATTTGAACGGAATCAGTCGTTGATTTTTAAAATGGCGACCATATAAATACTTCGATGAGTTTGTCAAATTTATTAAACAATAAAAAAAATCAACCAAAAATGTTGTGCTGACAATGTGTATTACAAGCTAGTATATAAAGTCTCTACGCAATTAAATAAAATATTTACGCAATGTCTCAGGAGGATAAATCAACTGATTAACACCAAATTCTTCCCACAAGTATCGCTAGGCTAGGACATGTAAACTTACGTGTTTCAAGAGGCCAAGGTATTTCTTTTCAAAATGACAGCCTTGTAAATACTCCAGGTTGGTAAACCCTATCATTTAAAACACTACACTCGTTACGTTACACATTTTGATGCTCTGAATCTGATCTTCGTAATGCATTTGTTTGTACGCTAGCTTATCGTACGAGATTTTCTGTGTTCGAATCCTCGGTAAGGCACGTGTGTATTTGTAGTTGTCGCCGTACTGTTGCGTATGTTTCTGGTTTGCATCTGTAACGATATTGCTGTCAATGAGACGGCAAGGTGTATTTACCATCTCATCTTTTAAGGAGTTCATTAATAATTATTAGCACCCATGAAAAGGAAAATAGGCTCAGTAGTTATATCAGAACCTTCTTGTTACAGTTATTTTTTAATTTCCTATTTATTTTATAACTTATGGTACAGATTAATGTCATTGTAGCAAAACTTTTATTGGTTTTTTATTTAAATATAACTATCAACGCTAGGAAGCGTCCTTCTTGCGTTGCTACATTTAGAATGGACAGTATCATATTTTACCTTATTGAGAAAGTAAGGATTTCCTCTTATGAGTGTGGTATCGGTGGATTTTAATGTTTCTGACTTTAAATTATGTCACTGTTAATACCTTTACATTTTCTCAATTCTAATGAATATTTATAATTTGTTATTCTCTGAAACATAAAATTTCTCTTTGAAGTCTGACAGTTTGTGATACAATTAAAAACACGTAAATGTTTGGACAAACCTGGCTGTTAAATTTAATTATTTAAAATCTAATATTTTGATGAGGTTTATTTCTTCAGTGGAGGGATTTAGAAAAATTGGTTTATGTTTATTGAAGCAGTGACTTAGCAGAGTAAAGGTGCAATTATATTAATATATTAATTTATAATTATGCATACATTTAAATATGCCTAATTTCAATGTCTAATTTTTTTTTTTACTGGGAAAGTTTTCTTATTAGTTAAACATATTCAAGTGGAAGACAGAAGAGCCAGTATCAAAATGAAATTCAATGTTAACACAACATGCATGTGTGATTCTTTTGGTGGAACATTCTGATCTCGAAACATCATATATTAAAATTTACATATTCAATGTTAGACAATTCATTGCTGCTTTGTACCCCAAAATTACGTAGTTCGTCATCTTACACCACTTCCTTCACCTTCTTTACTTTATAATTTTGTTTGCTTCTTCCTAACTTCTTGAATATTTATATGTTAATGTTTACTTATATTTTTGGTAGAAAAGAAAACCGGCCACAAACTGAATATTTAAAAATTTTAACGCTACTGGTTTTGTGTCATCTTTACACAAATCCCTACGTTAATAGACTCTGAATGATAATTTTTAAATTATTCATGTTGTTAAATAAAAAACCATTCATTGAAAAAAATAATGCATTTTGGAACTGCTCTTAATAAATTGTACCACATTTCAGCGAAAAGAAAATAATCCTCTTATGCTAATAATAATAAAATGTTGCTACAATTTGATTACTGGAAAAATGGTAATCTTTATAATTAACAGTTTTATATTTTATGACAATGAGCTTACGTTTGGTTACAGACCAAAAAATTAATAAATGTTACAATTTTTTTTGTAATAATAGGTGATTTTACAAACTTGTTTATGTTTGTAGTGAAAAATCTTACAATGCAAAAAAATTAAACGAAGCATGTTTTCCCGGTACAGATTTGTGCCACAGTTGTTTACCCACTGGAGATGTAACATAGCGCGAACCAGCTGTGCGCTTCCTCGCGACACTCGTATGTTGTAGTGTTTACTCGTATTGTGAGCGGCCTAACAGCCGTGATGAATGACCTGGGCCTACTGCGGGGTGCAACAATGTCACACTTCGTCAGGAAAGCACAGTTTATTGTGAACAGTAAGTAGTTCTGGAATATTTTGGTCCATGCCTTGTCTGCTTGGTTCCGCATGTTCCAGTACATAAATATTCTAGGAAGACAAACTTTTGCAGGAAAAGGTTAAAATCTACTATATCATACACTGAAGAGCCAAATCAATTGGTATAGGCGTGCGTATGCAAATAACAGAGGTTGGAACCAGCCATAGTAACGGTATACGGTCGGCAGCTAGATCGGTTACTGCTGCTACAATTGTAGGTTATCAAGATTTAAGTGAGTTTGAACGCGGTGTTATAGTCGGCGCACGAGAGATGGGACATAGCATCTCCGAGGTAGCGATAATATTTGGGTGTTCGCGTACGACCATTTCACGAGTGTACCGTGAATATCGGGAACCCGGTAAAATATCTCATCTTTGACATCGCTGTGGCCGGATAAAGATCGTGAAAAAACGGGACAAACGACGACTGACGAGAATCATTAAACGTGACAGACGTACAACCCTTTCTCAAATTGTCGCAGATTGTATTTGTGGACTGCCCTGCAGTATTCCTGGGGTGAATTGTCTCCTGCATACCTTCAGACATTAGTTGAGTCCATGCCGTCTTGCGGCACTTCTGCGTGCTCGAAATTGGGAAGGGGGGGTACACGATATTAGGCAAGTGTACAATTTTTGTTCGCTCTTCAGTGTATTAAGTGTATTGAAAAGAGAACAATTATCGAGAAAGTGCTAAAACAAATCGCATTTTTAGAGCTTACCCGTGGTTTTCAATTCTCGATATAATATATAAATTTTGACCACAACCGACCACAAGTTATTTAATTCATTGTGTGCATTACTTCAATTGCACATGTTTTCTTTGAATATGCTTATCTCTAACTACTATCTACAGAAGAGTAATCAACTGGTTAGTTAGCATACAATTTAAGTTCCGTAANGAATATGCTTATCTCTAACTACTATCTACAGAAGAGTAATCAACTGGTTAGTTAGCATACAATTTAAGTTCCGTAATTCTAAGATTATGTAAAAATTTATTTGCTATCATTGATTAAATTTTACCTATTTGTATACTAGTTTCTGCATCTGTGTACAAGACATAGAGTGGGATGAAACCAATAGCAAACGGCAAAACTTTTCATGATAATGAATTTTCATTACGTATGTTGGACAGGTTTATTCGAATAGAAAATGGTGTATATAAGCAGATAAGGGCTAAAACTGCCAGTTGCTCTTCAACCACGGTGAAGATATCACTTCCTCTGAATACTGTTATCAGAAGTCTCNCCACTTCCTCTGAATACTGTTATCAGAAGTCTCTTGTACCAATAGACGTTCATAATAACAAAGATGTGGCTATTGGCTACCGCAACGTACATTTCAAACCACCTGGATTGTATGACCAAGNATTCGAATAGAAAATGGTGTATATAAGCAGATAAGGGCTAAAACTGCCAGTTGCTCTTCAACCACGGTGAAGATATCACTTCCTCTGAATACTGTTATCAGAAGTCTCTTGTACCAATGGACGTTCATAATAACAAAGATGTGGCTATTGGCTACCGCAACGTACATTTCAAACCACCTGGATTGTATGACCAAGNGACGTTCATAATAACAAAGATGTGGCTATTGGCTACCGCAACGTACATTTCAAACCACCTGGATTGTATGACCAAGTTGAATCAAGCAACAGTAATGAGCACTGGATATTATGTAATGATGACGAGTGCTTGTCATTATTTCCGATAAAGTGCAGTTTCATAAATAGCCCTGTATACCATCTATATACGGTCATTTACGAATTCGCTCATCTCTCAAGCAAGTAAAGAACAGCAGCTCCGAAAATGATTTGATCAGAGTATCAGCTATGAGANACGAATTCGCTCATCTCTCAAGCAAGTAAAGAACAGCAGCTCCGAAAATGATTTGATCAGAGTATCAGCTATGAGCTGCGCAGACCTGGAAGTGATGATATTACAAGATGGACCGGGTACTGTGACGGGAATCAACAAACCGCCATCATGAACATACGACGTGGTAGACAATGTGCCCGCCGCTGACTCGTGNGTACTGTGACGGGAATCAACAAACCGCCATCATGAACATACGACGTGGTAGACAATGTGCCCGCCGCTGACTCGTGAAGTATATTTGTCAACTCCACTCTGAACTGGATGCAGTTACCAAGCACCTCTCGTTCGTGACAGCATGTTCGACAGTAGTGAGTGTGTTCGAATCCAGCCACATAAACTGGACAAGTACGAACGATATTTCGTCCGNACAGCATGTTCGACAGTAGTGAGTGTGTTCGAATCCAGCCACATAAACTGGACAAGTACGAACGATATTTCGTCCATTACACAAGAGTTATTTTCAAACCAGCGTATGAGTTTGAGCAAGTACTGGTATGTGATGGTATGCATCACATGTAGGGCTATTATGACTTTCACGATAGCTTCCACACTCAAACATTTCCGCGCTACAATCTAGAAAGATGTGCAGCTTTTTAATCTCTGCCAAAGCAGTGAGCAGCCAGCAAGTGGAGACAGCCTCANGCTACAATCTAGAAAGATGTGCAGCTTTTTAATCTCTGCCAAAGCAGTGAGCAGCCAGCAAGTGGAGACAGCCTCATCATGCCTGCTGAATCCCAAGACGTTGATGGATTTCAAGTTGAAAACAGAGTAGACTTTCACTTACGAGACTTTAACTCTGGTGATATATTTCGGTGAAGTGAACAGTGCAACCTCATCGAACAGAAGACTATTCTTCACGAATCTGGATGTGTGTGGACCTTTCCCTGTTCGCCCAAAGTGTACTGTGTAAATAGTTTACCATGATGGACATTGAATCCCAGACTGTGGAATCAAAAACTGATGGAGTAACCGTAGAAGGTGACATTATTTGTAGAAGCAATTGTGAGTGCCTGGAGACCTGCTGTGACATCATCATCATCATCAGGTTATTGGCTGTACTGATCAAGTTCTTACGATGACGTCATTGTTTCCTGCCATGACCAGTCAGAATGACATCATACTTAAGTATTACTCGCCAGACCTACGAACATTCAGTTTATTGCGGACTGCAGACAAACTACAATGCCAGAGTTTCAACCAGCAACTTATATGCGAGTGCGAAGCATGGATTAAGTAGGATTATGTACTCGTACTGGAATGGCGGACAGTTACGCACCTACGCAGAAGAATGTGATAGACAATTTCATATATTGTTTGCCCATGAACCAGTAATGTTTGAGACAGGTAAACAAATCATTGACTGTATTACTTACGANAATTTCATATATTGTTTGCCCATGAACCAGTAATGTTTGAGACAGGTAAACAAATCATTGACTGTATTACTTACGGTCAGTGCTGAGTGTTCTACTTGCGTGAAGATTCGCAGTAGTAGGATTAATAAGTAGTCTGGGCTAACGTATTTTAAATGGGAGCTGTGTGGCTGTGGCTCACGGACATCGGCTCGATTCGGATGAGCTCGGCAATCTTCGGCTAGACACAGGGGGTGCTCGGAAACTGTCGACTCGTATTTGTCGAATGTAGCCGAAGGTGCTCGGCAGTTACGCACTCTAATTCTTAAAGCATATGTTGGTTTCTGGTAGCCATATTGGTTTTATAAGCATATGTCTACAAGTCAACATGCAAGAACCACCTAAGTGACACTGGGGTAATATGGATGGAATAAATCCCATTTAAATACATGGTGTATTAAACTTATAATGAACGCTTTTTGACAAATTTTGGACAATAATAGAGATCTTATAGTGAGATATAGGGTCCACAGTTCGAATACCGACCCGAGTTTTGAATCATTTTTAACAAACTTTGTATGTGATTTTCTGACTGTTTACGTGCTTATATGCACCGGTTTTATAAATGTATGCAATCTCAAAAGTTAAGGAATAGTGAAGGGACCTGATTTAAAGACCCGAAAACATAAAAATTGTTAATTTTCTTTCTGATTAAAAAAAATGTTATTTTTTTCCAGTGTTCAGCGAATATTATAGGAATTGATATTCAAGGCGAAACGGAAGTTTAAGCCATCGGATATAGGAATGAGAGTGAGGTAATAGGTTTGCAATTTGATTAACAAACCGTGTTTTTTGAAGCCTTTTTTTAGAGATGTTCATGCATTAATTTNAAAATGATGCAAGTCAATGAATGAACAAAGTTTACTGTGGAACTTACCTCTACGAATGTACCGTCTCCCACTGCTAAAAAATTACATAGAAGACAGCGTGACTTTTGTGGAAAGAACTTCAGCAATAGCTGTCATGCTCGTCGACGTGAAAAAAGCGGATGTTCAAAAGGACCTACCTCCGAATCGCTACCATGTACCATCTGTAGAACGACGTTTGGTAAAAGAGATAATTTAAATAGAGACACTAGTACATGTAAAGGTAATGCACCTTTGGTTGACTCAAGACAGAATGCATTCAACTTATTGTTGCAAAACAAGGATGTGGCTAACCATCTTCCTGGTGATTCGTCGAGTAAACTAACTCTGATTGGAGCACCCATAACATAAACCGGGCCTGCATCATGTTTCAGAAGAGTAGAAATTGAAACATAGCCAAGAGAAGGATATACAGATGTTGCAGAAACTTACTATGGACAATGCGAGCCATACGGATCTTCAGAAGCTGTAAACAGCAAACATGAACAGCTAATATTTAAAGTGAGAAACAAAGAAGTTACAACTGGTCATGACGAAGAAAATGAAAATACACACTCCAAGACTGTTAGTGGCGATGGGAAAAATTATGAAAATAGAAATATTATACCGATGATTAAGTGAAGACATGTGCAAATCGAAAGCGTAAACGTGTTGCTGAAGATAATGTCTACTCGAAGTTGGAGCAGAAGAAACATGGCCCAAAAGTATCTTGCAAGTTACTCATTACAGAGGAATAATACAGCATGTAGTGTGTATAAGCATAGTGGTAAATGGTTTCTCAGATCCAAGAAAATTAATTTCTTGCCTAGCAAAATTATATGAGTGAACAATTACATAACCCATGAGAGTTGAGGACTAAATGAGTTGTTATTTTCGCGTGGAACTTAAAAAATGTACTGAAGAAGATTTGGAAGAATATCGGAAGGTACCCGAACTCACTCATTAGGAAAATAACGACTCTGAGTACAGAACTGAAGAAGGTGACGAATGTAATGGTCCCAGTATATGTACTAATGCTGATGAAGAGTGCGATCGTGATGACATCCATATATTTAACAACTATGATGATCGAAATGAAATGAACTTACACGCATAGATGTATCGAGAACTTTCTGTGAAGTAAGTCGTGAAGTATAGTTACATATTTTTTGAAGACCCGTATGAATTGGCTGATTGACTGCAGATGTTGGTTCCATTACAAGCCAATAAATATAAGTCTGTAAGGGAAGTGATAAATGTAATAATGGCAGAACTTGAGGAAAAATGCTATATTGAATTTTTCTGTAAGTGTAAATAAAAGGAATTAATGATAATTAATAATTAAAATAATTATTAATAATTCAATATATTAATATCATAATAAAGATTTCAATGCTCTACTGGCTATGGTTGTCTACAAGTATGTAATTTAATTTGAGTGTTTATACTTCTGAAAAGTCGTGACATATATATCCTTAAGTCTCATAACATTCATTATAATAATGAATGTTATGGGAAGTTGGCTTCAGCTTTTACTACTGCATAAGTATTACTACTGCATCAATATTACAAAATGATGGTAAATAACAAATTTAATTCTAAATAAACATGAATTTTTAAGATTCAGCACCGAGACACTTACACCTAAAAACTGTCGTCACTAGCAAAAAGACAGGTTGTAGACATAAATACTGAAATAAATGTACTCAGGTAAATAGATTCTTAAATGCTACTCATAAATATATTTCCTCCTCTACTTCTCCTCCATCTACTCTTCCCTAGGACATTCCTAACATTTGAAATATTTCCTCTTCCTTGTCCCTTTTAAATAAATATATAATTTACTTCAAGATGGCATTTAATTGCAAACTCTGCCGGGGGCAGTTTACTAAGAGTGACATTTTGAAGAGACATTCTGAAATTAGCAGCACTGAGTTCGTGCATATATAATCATCTCATAATTTGCAATCTCCACACACTTCACAATCGCTCCGCAATTGCTCTGCCATCAGCATCATATGCTCTGTAATTACTCCGCCTGTTCCGAAATTAGCACCACACCATAACTGATCCTTCCAAAATCAACCTGCAGCTGACCAGATCTGCTAGAACTGAAGTACTAGAAGATAAGTATGTGTATGTTAAATCACTTAAACTTTTTTCTTATGATAAATATAGAATTGATATTTGACTTATATCTAGTGCTTTATTCTAATATCAAAAAATACTTTGTTATTTACTTAATTTCAAAACAAAAAATATAACGAAATGTGTATGCTTGGTTATGTAGATGCAGATCTATTTCAATGAATGCCCTGTGTGCAAGTGATACTATGTCTACATGGTGCTAGATGGTTAGCTATTACATTTAGCTGGTTTGTGTTACATTTAATGTCTTCTCATTACTTTTTTATATCGAATGCATTTATGGTTTTCCGGGTATCATACTATAAGAAATTGTATGCGTGTATTGTTATCTACAGCTGATCACGAAATACAAGCAAAATAATAATTAACATATGATATTTAAATTCTCCTTAAAGACATTATGATATTGACCCAATGAGGACTCGAACCGACATACACCAGTCTGATATCTACACCTACATTAGTATCTAATAAACACATAAAATGGATCTGGGAAACTAAAACTGCGGCTGTACACTTGGAAACTGTACTTGTTTTCCCATATTCTCACTGATATTGTAGGTATTTCATACATAGTGTATGATATAAACATTAAACAATAAGAAAATATTCCATCTTCAAAAATATAAGTCTTAGCACTACAAATAATTAATAGAGTAAAATAAAATGTAAAGATGCTTGCTCCTTGCGTAATGAATTCTGTTTTGCAAGACAAAAGACCTCCAAGAACTTATTTATGTCACGACAGTTGAATTCCAAAATCATCCATTACCGATAAATAATAAGGTGCACTTGTGTATTCAACATTAAAAAGACTGAAGAACTGTATATTTTTTCCTACATGAATGTATAAAGTATTGAATATATGTATGTATTTTTTGAAGTTGAAATTATTTGTTGTTATGATTTACCACAAGGAAGCATAGTTCATGTGATTCGACNTACTGGCTATGGTTGTCTACAAGTATGTAATTTAATTTGAGTGTTTATACTTCTGAAAAGTCGTGACATATATATTCTTATGTCTCAATTATAATGAAGGTTATGGGAAGTTGGCTTTAGCTTTTACTACTGCATAAGTATTACTACTGCATCAATATTACAAAATGATGGTAAATAACAAATTTAATTCTAAANAGCTTTTACTACTGCATAAGTATTACTACTGCATCAATATTACAAAATGATGGTAAATAACAAATTTAATTCTAAATAAACATGAATTTTTAAGATTCAGCACCGAGACACTTACACCTAAAAACTGTCGTCACTAGCAAAAAGACAGGTTGTAGACATAAATACTGAAATAAATGTACTCAGGTAAATAGATTCTTAAATGCTACTCATAAATATATTTCCTCCTCTACTTCTCCTCCATCTACTCTTCCCTAGGACATTCCTAACATTTGAAATATTTCCTCTTCCTTGTCCCTTTTAAATAAATATATAATTTACTTCAAGATGGCATTTAATTGCAAACTCTGCCGGGGGCAGTTTACTAAGAGNCCCTTTTAAATAAATATATAATTTACTTCAAGATGGCATTTAATTGCAAACTCTGCCGGGGGCAGTTTACTAAGATTGACATTTTGAAGAGACATTCTGAAATTAGCAGCACTGATTTCGTGCATATATAATCATCTCATAATTTGCAATCTCCACACACTTCACAATCGCTCCGCAATTGCTCTGCCATCAGCAACATATGCTCTGTAATTACTCCGCCTGCTCCGAAATCAGCACCACACCATAACTGATCCTTCCAAAATCAACCTGCAGCTGACCAGATCTGCTAGAACTGTAGTACTAGAAGATAAGTATGTGTATGATTAATCACTTAAACTTTTTTCTTATGATAAATATAGAATTGATATTTGACTTATATCTAGTGCTTTATTCTAATATCAAAAAATACTTTGTTATTTACTTAATTTCTTAACAAAAAATATAACAAAATGTATATGCTTGCTTATGTAGATGCAGATCTATGTCAATGAATGCCCTGTGTGCAAGTGATACTATGTCTACATGGTGCTAGATGGTTAGCTATTACATTTAGCTGGTTTGTGTTACATTTAATGTCTTCTCATTACTTTTTTATATCAAATGCATTTATGGTTTTCCGGGTATCATACTATAAGAAATTGTATGCGTGTATTGTTCTCTACAGCTGATCACGAAATACAAGCACAATAATAATTAACATATGATATTTAAATTCTCCTTAAAGACATTATGATATTGATCCAATGAGAACTCGAACCGACATACACCAGTCTGATATCTACACCTACATTAGTATCTAATAAACACATAAAATTGATCTGGGAAACTAAAACTGCGGCTGTACACTTGGAAACTGTACTTGTTTTCCCATATTCGCACTGATATTGTAGGTATTTCATACATAGTGTATGATATAAACATTAAACAATAAGAAAATATTCCATCTTCAAAAATATAAGTCTTAGCATTACAAATAATTAATAGAGTAAAATAAAATGTAAAGATGCTTGCTCCTTGCGTAATGAATTCTGTTTTGCAAGACAANCAAATAATTAATAGAGTAAAATAAAATGTAAAGATGCTTGCTCCTTGCGTAATGAATTCTGTTTTGCAAGACAAAGGACCTCCAAGAACTTATTTATGTCACGACAGTTGAATTCCAAAATCATCCATTACCGATAAATAATAAGGTGCACTTGTGTATTCAACATTAAAAAGACTGAAGAACTGTATATTTTTTCCTACATGAATGTATAAAGTATTCAATAAATGTATGTATTTTTTGAAGTTGAAATTATTTGTTGTTATGATTTACCACAAGGAAGCATAGTTCATGTGATTCGACNATGTATGTATTTTTTGAAGTTGAAATTATTTGTTGTTATGATTTACCACAAGGAAGCATAGTTCATGTGATTCGACTGCATATGCCACGACCTGCTTGGGGATGGCCCGCCACCATGGTGCCCGACGTCTCTCTCGTCCAATGTATCATCACTACAGCTTGCAGAGACCTGCAATCTGCCCACATCATCGAAGGACCTCCTGGCGCCTGACGTTTCTCACGCTCAGCGTGTTATCCGCGTAGATTGCCGAGATATGCACGTCGTCTACGTCATCAACTGACCTCCTAGCCTTGTGACTCACATTGTGACCTGCTCGCGTCTACCCTACAGGTGGAATACTCATTATCATTCTACTCCATGACGCAGAGTGAGATGGACATGTTCCGTGCCCTGCTGGAGGAATATCTTGGACAGCTGCCAGTCTCTCAAACAGGGTCTACGACGACGAGACAACGTCGAGGAGCTGTATACATCATGCAACACCACTCGTTCCAGCAGACAAGCGATGTAGTTGCAGAGTGTTGCCTGTTAGGCCACGACGGTTGCTACACCTCACCCACGATAGCCTTGGAGTGACGTCATCGCGCGGACGCCGCCGCCCCCAGCATCTACCATCTCCTCTCCCATACCATCGATGTCACCTGATGAATGCGTACTCGCTCCAGTGTTCTGGAGTGAGTGCACACCGTGCTCGACGTGGGAATTGGTAGGACGTCTCGACGACGTGGACGAGGAAGAGGAGGAGGTGACTGCTGGACCTGCACGTCAAGACTCACCACTTCCGGGAGGAGGCTGCAGTGGCTACACACACCAGTCGTGTCCTGTGTGACTGTAACCATGTTCTCCTTCTGGAGGAGGTGCGAGGCTTACACACAACTGTGCGGTGACTGTGTAATGTCTTAATCCCACTTGAGGATATGTAGTTTGTGTGTTTTTATTACTTGTGAATATGAAAATATATTTTTATATTAAAATAAGTGTGTTTGAGAGACATAATTTCATCGTCTTCGCTTCGATAAACCGCGAGTAAACAAATGTCGACCTATATTTTACTAATAAGATTTTGCCNATCATTTCATCGTCTTCGCTTCGATAAACCGCGAGTAAACAAATGTCGACCTATATTTTACTAATAAGATTTTGCCTGATTCATGTGTAAATACTGTTCCATGCTCGTGCTTTCATTTTGCACTTGTATGCATTTGATGGTCTATGTAGAGTTATGCGCATGCAAATTTACATTTACATACTACAAAAAGTGGAGCGCAGGCGACTAAATGTATTACCTCGCATCTTTCATTTCCTACACTTTTATTTGAAAATACTAATTATTTTATGTTTAAAATTTATACTGACCTTACACATAAACTTTTTTCGATATTACAAAAGATGAATGAAAATATTTCGAATAGAATGTAAATAGTGATTCAAGTTGTCTTTTTAATGTTCTTAGATAATATTTCATGTTCATGTTTTTTTTAATTTTGTATTTGTATACCTTTGATCGTCTATTGTGACGGTCTGGGTGGGGGGAGTATGCATATCCAAAAGAAAAAATTTCATTCAGCAAAAGATATAATCGCAAGCTATTTTATGCTAATAATCTTATACAGACTTTAAAATATTTCCTTCTACTCACACATTCCTTATGAAAACATTTTTGTAAATAATAAATATTAAATAAATCATAATCAATCCGCCTAGCATGTCGTTTATCGACTTCAGCCAAGATGGTGGTCAAACGGAGGAGAGAGATGCGAATTCGGCAGATGTCCACTCTAGTGGACTAATTACTTGTAATATACTTAAATATATAAATATTTTCAGAATGACGCTGGAAGAGGCATTGCAGGTGTAGTATTGTGTGCAGAGGAACTAGCACCCTGCTCCCGACATGTTTTGCGCCAGAATGGCCTGCGGCGTCTTCACTACGACCCAAGGTTGGCCAGATCCAACCCCCCCTCCTCCAGAGAACTACTTCTACTCCCACAATAACAGTAATAGCAGCACCCCTGGCTGTCGCTCGACGACTTAAGCTCCAGAACCACTATGGCCTATTTCGGTTTGACAATTCCGCGAAGATACATTTCTCTAAATATCCGTTATAGACAAATCTATTTCAATGGTTTTTTTGTTATGTATTATTTAGCTATTTTATGAAAACTTATTACTCTGGCTACTACTACTCATTTTTCTATGTTTTCTTGTGAATAAATTATGTAATTTTCTAGTTAATATTTTTATTTATTTTATAATTTGTAATAGTTTTCCCGTAAATAATTTGAAAGAGTTAGAGAAACACAATTTTTATTCGTAGTTTGCTTTTTATTTGTGTAGTAGCCTAAAATATCGACTTCAATTATTTTCAAGGTACACACAATAAATACAGGAATGAGATTTGCAGACAGAGTTACGTTTTGGGTATAATTAGGGCACATTTACCTGATATTAATACGACCTTACATCTAACGCCGAAATTGTTCTCCTTATCACGGTAAACTTTTGACAAAACAATTTTTCCTTTTCCTGATAAATTCATATATGGGGCAATATTTCTTGGGCTTTATTAAAAGAGCTCAGAAGTAAAGCAAATGTGATAAGTAATCACAGAAATTATTAAACAATTCAAAATAACATCGTGAATACATACCGTGAAAAATCTTTCACATTTTATCAACAAATATACTAAGGGAAGCACTTTTATCGTTTATAGATACAAGCGTGATTGATAAATATGTATACACAAAGTGCTCTTTCAGAACGTCCGTTAGTAGTATAAGAAGTGAGTATAAGTGAAAAGCAGTGTTATTTTGTATTGAGGACGGGAGATCCATTTTTCAGGTGACGTAATGTTTGTGATCTTATTTGGCAATTTTGCCTTCCGTTAGAAGAAATCTAATAGCAGACAAGTAGAGCTTCTTTGATTGTGCGCTCGCAGTGTCTTATATTGATTCATGGTTTCACCCAAACTATTGTGAAAAGAACTTATATAAATAACCCTTCCGTAATAAATGCGGAAATAAAATAAATAGTCATAACACTGAGTAAATATTTAAAACAAAGATTTATCGAATTTTTTTGCAAAATAATGGGGTACTTCACTAGCACTTGAAGATTCAACACAGTAATTGTATATAATGACATGATTGACTTCACGGGAAATTATTTAAGCTCTGACCAATTTATTTGTTTTCTGAATACAAATTATTTTGTTTTGGTTTTAAATTATTTAAATGTTCTTTACAGTTTTATTATATTGCGATATTTAATGACATAAAATTTATATTTTGTTCATGGCAGTGATTTACAATCCAACAAACTTTTGACATCAGCAGCCTACCAACTCAGCTTAAAAATTATCACTGCCTAGCGGTTTTTTACGTGGGCCGGTTCACAAGTTTAAATTACGGGAATTGAAACGTCATCGTGTAACACAGAGAGTTTGTGGTGAATTTCGTAATATTTACTGCTAGGTTTATATAATACTGCTCTTCTTGATTGCTACAGTTACTATCGTTTCTAAATTTCAGCCTCGTGTTTCCTCGGCAACGCTCGTGCCATGTAATACTCGCATCTCACTTAGGCGAACCGGGTCTGATTCCCGGTGGGGTCACCTCCTGATTTTCGCATGTGGGAATCGTGCTGGACCATGCCCCTGGTCAGCTGGCTTTCTCGGGGATCTCCCATTTCCTCCCGCCGCCATTTCACTCCGGCACTGCTTCATGATCACCTCGCTTTACCCACATCGCCTTTCAAGACCTCGATGTTAAGAGTCGCCCAAATCTCTCCACACCCAAAGTACTAACATACATAAGGGTTTTCTAATATAAAGTCCTAACTACGTGGTTTATAAGATTGCAATCTGCATAAAAGTGGTCCAATGTTGGAGATCAGTGGTTACTGCGGAACTTGCACGGGCACTCTACCCCTCACTCCCTCTACGATGTTAACCAGGCACAGGACATGACTGACCTCCTAGCCGTTGCTGTTTGAGTAGTAATCTATTGTGTTTCTATTGGCGACGGAGTTGTCGATGGTAGCCCCCTTCACACGCGCGCTGCAGGAGAGTGTGTGTGGGCANTTGTGTTTCTATTGGCGACGGAGTTGTCGATGGTAGCCCCCTTCACACGCGCGCTGCAGGAGAGTGTGTGTGGGCTGTGTAGCGGTGACTTGGCACAGTCTCGCTCCAGACTGGAGTGTCGGCTCCAGCGGTGCACGGACATCCCTCACTGGAGCGAGCTGGTCCCAGGTGTGTGTGAGTGGTGCACATCACCCTGGCCGCCCCTTGCCGGCCGTCAACCCGGCTTACTATCATCGCTATCCTGTCCTCCCTCCTTCCCCTTCTACCACCGAGCCTGCTGCCCTGATAACTGGGCGCTGTGGTTAGTGCAGTGCTGTCCCATCTTTCCGCACACTACGCCCTAACTACAACAGTCACATGTCGACTTTCGTGCTACGGACAAGTGTCGCAGAGTGAGAAGTACTTGAAACATCAAATCAAGAACACACTTTAAACTGCTTTTTCATTTATTGACCATATAATCGAATTAACATGACCATAGAATTTAGCAATAAGTTCATACATGGGGTATAGTTTACGAATAAAAACTTGTTGATAGTTTCCAAATAATAACCTATACAACACGTAAATAGAAATCACAAACGAACTCCGGGAGGTTATCACATACCAAAAATGGGAAGGCTATATATATATAAAATACACATACACGACATATAGTCGAAGACCTTTACTTTAGAGTGTACACAACCTTAAAAGAAGAGTTAAAATCCGTGTTAATTGTAAATAAAACATGCAGTACCTGATATTACTCTCAGAGTTCCGGTAGCACATGTTATCAAACAAAAATGTGCAATCCAAGATAATTTGGTTTGCCGTTTTCAAACCCCTCCATGAGAAAATAAGGTTTGGCGCCTTTTTGTGCATGAAAAACTGTGATCCTACGGAATATGTGAGGATTTTTTTGCTAACATAAGCAGTATGGTTAATTGAAAAAAAAAAAAGAAAAAAACAGTGTCTCTTCTGGTATTACGTTACACTTCACGATTTTCGAGAAATTGATGTTTAATGTTCTAAACAGTGCATGTGTTAAGCATAACCGTGCATGTTTCCTANTGATCCTACGGAATATGTGAGGATTTTTTTGCTAACATAAGCAGTATGGTTAATTGAAAAAAAAAAAAGAAAAAAACAGTGTCTCTTCTGGTATTACGTTACACTTCACGATTTTCGAGAAATTGATGTTTAATGTTCTAAACAGNAAAAAAACAGTGTCTCTTCTGGTATTACGTTACACTTCACGATTTTCGAGAAATTGATGTTTAATGTTCTAAACAGTGCATGTGTTAAGCATAACCGTGCATGTTTCCTATTTAAATATATTCTGAAAGTTTGAGCAATACTCTATATCACTCTATTCACGGGTTGTATACGCTATAAATAAACGCTATACTAGGATTAAGTGAGCGTTATCTGCGATAAGCATTAGCTGGCCCTACGGTCANTATACGCTATAAATAAACGCTATACTAGGATTAAGTGAGCGTTATCTGCGATAAGCATTAGCTGGCCCTACGGTCGGCTTCTTCAAGCAGTGTTCCCAGAAGCACTCCGCAATTTGCAGGATCAGTTGGTTTGGGCTCTGGAGCCAGCATGCTGTCAAGTGTTACACACAGCGTGTGTAACACTTGACCTTGGCTTGACCTTGACTATGGACCTTCCGTCATCTCTCCTGGAGATGACGGAAGGTCCATAGGGAAAGCCTTGAAAAAGTTGTTGGCCTTTGTGAATGGCTTTGCCAATGTGTACACCATGATACCTCTCCCCCATCTGCCGATCTGANGAAAAAGTTGTTGGCCTTTGTGAATGGCTTTGCCAATGTGTACACCATGATACCTCTCCCCCATCTGCCGATCTGACCAGAGTGTTGAGAATGTGAAGACATTAGAAAGACCCAAAGTACTGAGGACAGGCAGAATACAGAAATTTTAAATCGTGAAAACATCTTGAAAGACAAAGACAAAGGCGAGGTTACTTGACGAACTGTCCAATTAAATTTACAGTTTCGTCATGTGCGAGTACTCCTCAGTGAAACAGGTGACGAATGGAGCCTGAAAGTTATTCTTCATCAAGTTAATCTCTGACTCCTGACATAACCCATTGGGTCAAGGGTCAAATGTTCAAGGGTCATACGGTCAAGGATAATGTGGTCCATATGCGGTACAGGATGGCTCATTTGCGAAGCAAAATGGGACATTTGTGGAGCAACATGCATCGTTGGCGGAGCAAGATGTGTCATTTGCGGAGCATGAGTTCAAGCTGAGGGAAGANCATTTGTGGAGCAACATGCATCGTTGGCGGAGCAAGATGTGTCATTTGCGGAGCATGAGTTCAAGCTGAGGGAAGATCATGTCTGGAAGAAACTGTGGAATATGTAACTGCATGGTAATGTGATCAAGGAACTGGATAAAATGTCTGGTTGAATGGACACATGGAAATTCTTAAATCTCATTGATGGAATATGTTAGTAAGTACATTTATATAAGTAGATAGGCCAACTATATACAAAAGTTGCTGTTTTAGAAATAGCTTTAGGTTTTTCATGAATATGACGCAAACCAATTATTGTATGAAGTATACTGTAGGACTTATCACTATGGATGTACNAGGTTTTTCATGAATATGACGCAAACCAATTATTGTATGAAGTATACTGTAGGACTTATCACTATGGATGTACCTTTTCCCACTGCTGGAAAATTACATGGAAAACAGTGATGCCACTGTGGATAGATCTTCAGTAAAATATGCCATGCTCGGCGACATTAGGGAACCGCATGTACAAAGAGTTCTTTTCGCGCAATGAAGCATTACGACAATGGCCACACACACACTTAATGCAAGGTGATACACCCGCTGCATAGATGGGTACCGATCCATCAGGCGATAAAAATGAGACAGTTAATGGAAAAAGACGGAATGAGTGGATTATAGTCGGTTTGTGTGAAATGTACACTTGCAATACTTTCGCGTGAAGTCGACGAACTTAAAAATTTCAAAATAAACTGCCAAAAGCTCTAAATACTGATGATGACCATGCGATCCCATCAAAGAAAAGTAAACTTGATATCGAGGGTGAAACTGAAGTTGAAGACGATCGTGAAGATAGCATTGATGATGACTGTGATGAAAGTGATGATGAAGTATCTAGTGAGAAGTATGATGAATCTCTCGATGTTCCCATGCATTTCACCAACGAGTTTCCTTTGACAAGTGGTGTGAAAAAGGCAGAAGGTGACAAGAATACTCTTTACATATTACCCGAAGACCCGAATGAACTTGTTGATAGACTCAGATATTATGATTGTCTTGCAAAAACTCAGGGATCTCTCACACATTGTTTAGATATCTTCAATCATCGATTAGCTGAAGGATCGGGGTTAAATCAGATGTGACTGTTGACTACAATCCATGAGCTGCAAACACATGAGAAACGTAAAGTTAGAATGTACAAAATAATTATAAAGTTCTGTAAATAAATTAAATTCATTTGTATATAGTAATGTGTGTTTCATTTCTTTACAGTCCTTCCTGCTTCTCTGAAAGACCTATTAATTCGATGGTGTAAACAATCGATTGCGAGCGTGTGTTTTAGATAAAATTTATATGAGTGTGTGGAGGACAAGGGCTATGGTTCGATCTGTATATAGCAAACGAATGAAATGGGGGGAATATTTTTGAGGAATGTTTCGGATCTAGTTGGTTGGCATGGCCAGTGGGATTAGCATGTTAGCATGACCCTTTGGTATGGCCAGCTATGGTAGAAATGTTTTGCGAACACTTTGCAAAGATTTTTGGTGAAGAGGTTAGCTACTATACTCTTGTTAGACTATTTTCGAGATTGTCTATCATCGTTTGTAGAGGTGGATGGTATGGCAGATTGGTATTGTTGGTTGGTCTAGCCAGTTTTGCAGGAACTGGTCCCGTCAGGAGATACTCTTGGGCTCAGTGAGTCTTGCCAAGAACCAATTTTGGGTGGAGTTAGTCTTGGGTGGAGTTAGACGATGACTAATATGGTTAGACGATAAGTAAGACCTCTTGTTGTGACCAGCTAGTAATGGACAATTGTATTGAAAGTGATTTTTTCGATTTTTCGAGTTCAATGTTATTGGGGTCAAGGCCGACAAAAACGGACATGGTGGTTAAATCAACAGCCCCTGTGGCGGTGAAATCGATAATTAATACACTAGACAGACCTAGGTGATGTTAAATTGAACAAATGACAAATGAAAAAACTAATATTGTGGGTGGAGTGCATTGGACAGAATGAGCATCGGTGAGGGGAAGGGGAGGGAATGGGAGGTAGAAATGAGAATAATTGGTGTTGGGTTGAACGAGTATGAGTAATTAACCAATGAGAAACTATAGTGGAGGCAGTTGAGGGGAACCGACTAATTAACCAATGAATAACATTGGGGAGGGTCAGTCGTCTGCAGGCGCTGGAGGAGACTTCCAGAAATGTGAGATTCAAATTAACATTTTATTCAGAAAAAAAAATTATGTTTNGTCTGCAGGCGCTGGAGGAGACTTCCAGAAATGTGAGATTCAAATTAACATTTTATTCAGAAAAAAAAATTATGTTTAATTTTATTTTTATTAATTTTAGTAATTTTTTTAATACATGTTTTTATAAGTTATTAAAAGGTTTCCTTTCTTATTTTTTGGAGAATTTTTTTTTTTTTTTGGGTTTCGAGGTCATTGTCATGGGGTCAAGGTGAAAGGGCAAATTCAAGGTTACCTGGATTCAATATGGTGGTTGGGTAATTTTGTAACATGGTGGCTGGTCGGTTCCATTCCCCCGTCCTTTCTGAGGCCAACGAAATTTAATAATTTTTGTAAATTTTTAAAATAATTAATGTTTTAATTTTTGGAATGTTTTGCGATTTTTTTGTGTTTAAGATTATTAAAGGCACGGGGTCAATGTCAAGGTCACGGCTCAATTTCAAAGTCACCGACGTCCAATATGGCCACCGACCTACCAGAATGACATAGCATGAACGGCTTCGAGGCTCCGACCTCCTATCCCCTTGTCATTGACTCGCCATTTACATTCTATTGTTACTAAATTTTAGACGATGTCAGAATGTATATGTTTGGTATCTGAGTCTTAGTGAGTCATGTTCGATAACGTGTCCGTCTATATACGAAAAAAATTTTCTCGGAGGTCGAATAATTTTCGTAAAATAATAAATTGTTTGTTCTGGGCAATCCGATTTAAAGAAGTTATATTACATGTTAACACATGCAATTATAAAAAGTTTATAATTTTTTATTAATTTGTGTATTATGTCAAGTACAGATAAAAAAAAAACAGCACAAATCTGCCAACACCACTAACTAGTTTAAGCGGAGGGCAAAGGAAAATGAATACGAATGGCAAGACATAACTGTCTAAACTTTCTCAGGGGACTCGGTGTAGTTTCTCTCGTGTATCTGCCTGTCTGATAGAAGCAGTGGACCTTGACATCGCTTAGACAGAAGGGGTGCATCACCCTCCAAGCGGCCCTCCGCTTCCTCCCCTCGAAGGACAGTTACCAATAGCGTGGAAAACCACCAATATACTGGCCTACTGTATCGCGAGGAAAATAGTTTCATCAGGGTTGGGCGACGTTGAGTCAGATTAAGTTAGTTAACATATCAATAACTGTAAATATTTTTACATAATGCACTGTGTACTAATATTTTTCATTAATTTTTTCTCTTGCAGTGACTACATTTTCTCGACAATAAATTTATCTTACTTAAGTTTCAGTTAGTTAAACGCACTTTGTATTTTGTAAAAATATTTTCTGTAAATTACTTTGTTTTAGACTTTCACAGGTCTATCAAGTAGACTTTTTGCACTCGTAAGTGATTCGTCTAGAAGTCCGAGTATTGTTAACACCCATACATGATTGCGAAATAAACAGAGTATCTTATGTACTCATTAGAATTAGAATAACACTACTTAATATTTTAGCACGGGACACTTTTTAAAAGTTAAAACGTGATAGATGGGTTTCGGTATTGTGAACTAGCCTTGAATCATCAAAAGGAAGCTGCCTTTCTGTTTATGTGAGAGGATTAACAAATTCTAATTCATTTATTACAGAATGAACATGCCTAGTTTTAGTAAATGGACTGCCAAGACTAATGTTTAGAGTTGATGTGAGCATAATCCTTAAAATTTTATTTGATTTTACCATTTAATGACATGCCACCATATATACCAATGGCAAATAATGTATCGGAAAACGGGTTAATTATTTTTTTAAATAGCAAACATGGGAGTACCCTGAGAAAACCCTTATACCTTGTTTGCCCCAACAAGTACTCGGAAAAAAATATAAAACCCGAAGATACAGTCGCCTATACACTGATATATATTTATTTCAAAGTATACTACCTGGTATGAGTTCATATACAACAGTCTTCGGATATGTATGCTAATTACGTCATGTTGTACTGTGATAAGTTTATAGTTTCGTAGGCGAAGTGAACTAGCAAATAAATAAATACAGTAAATTTATTAAACAGGATTAAAATGAAAATAGTTTAGTCTTGATAGCGATTAATGTTTGTGGCATCTGCACTGCAGTTTATAAAACTCGTTCATATCACACGCACGCCCTCATTANTGAAGTGAACTAGCCAATAAATAAATACAGTAAATTTATTAAACAGGATTAAAATGAAAATAGTTTAGTCTTGATAGCGATTAATGTTTGTGNCGAAGTGAACTAGCAAATAAATAAATACAGTAAATTTATTAAACAGGATTAAAATGAAAATAGTTTAGTCTTGATAGCGATTAATGTTTGTGGCATCTGCACTGCAGTTTATAAAACTCGTTCATATCACACGCACGCCCTCATTAAAAAAAAAATAGCTTATAGAGTACAAAAAATCGCATACTCAGTTTAAAAATAGCCAACAGATAGAGGCAGATATGACTTCTTCGTAAATTGGTTTTTAAAGTACGAAATATCTAAATCTGAAGTTTTCATTGATGTGCTACAAATTTAAAATTTTATCCACAATTTAATGGAGAGTATACATTATATGAGTATGCATATCACTATTAAAATTGAAATGTTTGTTAACATTGCTTGAATTCTACACTTCAACACAAATACGTGTAATGTTCGGTACTTCGTATATTCTGGTGGTATTTTCAAATATAAATTAAGTTATTTGAGCAAGGATTAAAGAAGACAAACTACAGTTTTGTGTGAAATAACAATACATATTTAAACATGGAAATGTTTAGTTTCTTCATAGTTGACTGAGCAACAAGCAATGATCCGAAACATCAGTAGCTACAACTAACGCAAACTTTACGAAGCGTACTCGTCATAGTAAAGATGCCTTACGTAAGACGAGGTAGTTAAGACACGTAGAACCGTACTCCATGCTACCGCCCTTGGTGTCTTAACGATGTCATCTTATGGACGACACGTCTTAACTAAGATATCTCCCGCAGGAAGATCCGTAATCGACCCTCAGCTAGCCCTGCTGGGGTGGTNGGACGACACGTCTTAACTAAGATATCTCCCGCAGGAAGATCCGTAATCGACCCTCAGCTAGCCCTGCTGGGGTGGTTTATCTTGAGCTTTATTCCACCCCTATTCTAAGGAAACCGTATTAGAGTTCCCTAATATGCACCTTCCCAATTTGTAACACGTTAAAAGTCATGATTGTCATTTAAGAATTAAAAAGATATTTTACTTTATTATTATTATCGCTGTTGACGCTGAATGCCGCATTCCACCTCTTACGGGTGCGTCCTGTAAGGATATCGTATCAGGCGGAAACGCCAACAGATTTATGAATGAAATGACGCAATTAAGTTTTTCATGACGTTATCCTTCTAAACAACCCTCAAACGCGCAGTATGAACTATGGCATAACGCACGTGCAGACCCGGCCCGCATATAGTAGCTACATACTAATAACCAACTGACTACGAACACATTCGCTTGTTTTACATTTTATTAGCTAACGTAAATTGTGGTATTAATCCTACCGGCGGATATGTTAAAAATATATTTACCAGCCCCCAGGGGATAAATTTTTTTTCAAGTGCGTGGACGTCGGAAATGTCAGCAAAAAAAAAAGAGCCATATTTCCTCCCAAATGTAACGAGTGCGTGCGGCAGACTGCATAAAGCGGTGGCGCAAGCAACAAAGTATTTTTTTGTTATTGGCGGGGAACTCATGGCTTGTTAAAAAGCCCATGAGGCTAACAGAATATAATTTAATAGCAATTACTGAATATGCTATTTTCAGGTAAGCATCGCTCTGACCTCACAGGCACGAATTTCGTTCACTGTTAAAAAAATCTCCTAAATGCATGGAAGTGTTTACGAAAATATGCCGTTATTATAAGGAAACGTGCTTCGCAAAAACAAAAAGTGCAACTAACATCTATATACAGGATGAATCATATAAATCTTGCATTGCAAATATTTCTGAAATTGAAGGTGTTATTGAAGTGCTGGTTTCACAGTAGTGAATTTTATACAACGGCTGATAATTGCAGCTCAAACGCAGATTTAAGTAATAGTTAAAATGTGTATTAAAAAAATACATTTTTTTTATTTTCAAAATTTNTTGCAGCTCAAACGCAGATTTAAGTAATAGTTAAAATGTGTATTAAAAAAATACATTTTTTTTATTTTCAAAATTAACGACAAGAAAATAAAACCAGAGGAAATTAGAATATGAATGATGTTTCTTGCAGTATTATATTGCAAGTGGTTTACGTGCTATCATAAAACGACGGTGCAGAATGCGTAGTACACTTGCCTGGTAGTACACTTGCCTGGTAGTACACTTGCCTGGTAGTACACTTGCCTGGTAGTACACTTGCCTGGTAGTACACTTGCCTGGTAGTACACTTGCCTGGTAGTACACTTGCCTGGTAGTACACTTGCCTGGTAGTACACTTGCCTGGTAGTACACTTGCCTGGTAGTACACTTGCCTGGTAGTACACTTGCCTGGTAGTACACTTGCCTGGTAGTACACTTGCCTGATAGTACACTTGCCTGGTAGTACACTTGCCTGGTAGTACACTTGCCTGGTAGTACACTTGCCTGGTAGTACACTTGCCTGGTAGTACACTTGCCTGGTAGTACACTTGCCTGGTAGTACACTTGCCTGGTAGTACACTTGCCTGGTAGTACACTTGCCTGGTAGTACACTTGCCTGGTAGTACACTTGCCTGGTAGTACACTTGCCTGGTAGTACACTTGCCTGGTAGTACACTTGCCTGGTAGTACACTTGCCTGGTAGTACACTTGCCTGGTAGTACACTTGCCTGGTAGTACACTTGCCTGGTAGTACACTTGCCTGGTAGTACACTTGCCTGATAGTACACTTGCCTGGTAGTACACTTGCCTGATAGTACACTTGCCTGGTAGTACACTTGCCTGGTAGTACACTTGCCTGGTAGTACACTTGCCGGTCTCTCTTGCGATTGCACGGGAGCTGAGTTGCGAATTTACAGCAACAGCCGCTTGAATATTGATATGCGCGCTCTTCTCCGTTCACTCGTTTTTTTCTGTTTCGTTTTCAAGGTATTACACTTCCAGTTTCCCGTCGAGATTGTTGGCGTGTCTTATGATATCGTTCATCGTACATATTATAAGAACTAACAGCATTCTTCCTACATTCTCCATACACCATGAGCATGTCGGCTTTTCCAGCATTAGTAGACACCATCCTTCCGGCACGTCCTACGTCTGGGTAGTACGAACTATATCACAAAGTACTGACAAGGGGTCCCTATTGCAATCAGTGTACAGGAAACTGAATCTACACAAACATAAGAACATATAAGCCCATAAACTAATAAGTTAAATGGAGCAGACGACTGTAGTTATTTAAACTTGTCATATTACGATAGCACGTCAACTACTTGCACTATATTTCTGCAAAACATTAAACTGGCTTTCTAATTTCCTCTAGTTATATTTTCTTCGTATGAATAGGCATTTTTCTACTTGACAAAATATAACATCGTTCGAGAAATAAACATTTTAATACTTATTCAAATCTCTGGCTTGGTTCCAATTATGAGCCCTTTTCTAAACGTAATTCTGTGAAATCAGCACATCATCAGCACATTTCATTTTCTAAATATTTGCAGTGCATATTTTAGGTGATTCATACTGTATACAATACACGGAATCAGTCTTATTTTAAACAGCTTCAGGTTTAGGGAACGAACAATGCAGAATGCACAAAGCTTTCTTATCCACTGTAACTAGACAATCATCGTTCCTGCGGCAGTTAGGATATTCGCGTCACTTGAACATCATTAATCAATCCTTAATTCTCTATAACATCAAAAAGCAGCACAAACCACCTGCAAGATGTCAGCAACACTGCAAACATTCGAACATAACAAGAACTTGAAAGTGTTCAGTACCTTCCTTATCTGATGTTAACAGTCAGCAGTATTGTCTGGCTCTGGTGGCCTAGTCACGCAACACCAACTTCCTGACTCCAGTTGAGGATTATTTTACTTATATTGGTAAACTCAATGCTTTCAGTTTAGCAACTAAAACGTTTCGCCGCCAGGGTGCGCAGGTGTCGAATGTGTACCGGAATTTCCCGTTTTTTATGCAAGTAATTGGGATAAATGCTATTCTCATAAAATTAATATAATAGTGTAAAATCTTCCCATTTTTATAGTGTATCGACCGACGTAAAGCACGAACAATGTTCTTCTCACTAGTGTGAAAATATAACTAAACATGTTTACATGTTGTTTAATATTATGCCATAAAATAGATTCAGCGAAACGTTGGCTTACACAATTAATTCATTTGAATATGAAAACTGCACAAAAAAATACAGGATGTTCCTCCTAACGTGGACTACCCCAAAATTTCCTGAACGGTTGAAGATCACGAAATGCGGTTATCGGTGAATGAAATTACGTACGGGGGCAAGTAATTTGCCGCAAGGTGATTATTCGTAACACGTGTATGGACACAAGTAATTAAAACACGTATGATTTATCCCTTATAAAAATACAATTATTTCAACGGCATCTCAAAGTACGTGCAAAGAGGAATTTAGTGATATAGTGTGTGCAATGGAACGAAACACAGAAACGTCAAGAAATAATGTGCAAATATGAGAAAGTGGGCCGATAGCATCGGGCAATGGACCTTTACTCACAGCTGTCAGCAACACGCGCCGGGACTCACCCTGCCTTTCTTATAGCAGCAAAACGCTTACCTTAATAGGGCAATGGGGCACAGAATGCGATATTGGACAAAGGAGAGCACCGCAGTGGAGGGAAAACAGGCAATGTGAGTGCAAGTCTGATGTCAATACATTACATTTCATTGAGCTACCAACGTAATTCTGGATATTTGTTTCCTAAGTATTAACTGTACTGAGTAATGAATGCGTACAGATGCGGAACAAACATAGAACAAACCAAACTAAGGAGAAATTCAATCCAATACTCATGCATAGTACAAAATAGCACACATATGGTTGAAACGCTTCAAATGACGTAATTTCCCAGCATGTGCTCGATGTGTTTACCACCGACAGCAATACACATCTGTCAATGCACATGTAGCGAGCGACGAGCGGCCTGAAGTGTTTCTTCTGTAATGCCTCTGCAAGCAACCACAATGCGTTCCTGCATGTCTTCTGTCGTAATGCCTCTGCAAGCTGCCACAATACGTTCCTGCATGTCTTCTGGCGTAATNAAATACGTTCCTACATGTCTTCTGGCGTAATGCCCCTGCAAGCTGCCACAATGCGTTCCTGCATGTCTTCTGGCGTCGTAGGAACCGTGCTGTACACCCCATCGTTCAGTCTTCTACACAAGAAAAAATTGAGAGGTGTGAGTTCGGCGGAGCGAGCTGGCCATCTTACAACATCACTAAGCCCTAACCACCGGTTTTTAAACGTTTCATTTAGCACTTGCCTCGCCACTAAGACAAAATTTGCAGGACGACCATCATGCTGAAACCACATATCACGACGTATGTCGAGCGGTATGTCTTCCAGAAGTGCCGGTGAGGTCTCTCTGAGGAAATGGGTGTATGTACATCCGGTCATTGTCCCTCGAATGAATTATGGCCCTATGTAATAGTCTCCAACGATTCCACACCACATGTTCACTTTCCACTGTCGCTGCTGCTCCATGTGCTGGACCCAACGCAGATTCTCCGCCGCCCAGTGGGGCATATTTCGTACATTTATGCACCCATGGTTTGTGAAAGTCGCTTCATCGGCAGATAGTATTTTCAGCAGAAAATAGCTGTCGTCCCTTACAGACATCAGAACAAACCTATAAAACTGAACCCACTGCTGCACACCTTCATGTAATGCCTGTTGAAGAAACACGTGACATTGATGGATTTCCGTTGGCGCAGTATCTGTAACACACTTGTGTTAATTATTCCTACGAACCTGGAAAGTTCTCATGTGCACATGGAGCGGGGCGAGGGGTTTGCATCGTAATGTGCCAATACGTCGTGTTTATGGGTCTCGGCCATAGCAGTCTTCAGTCGCACTCGTGTTGTGGAATTCCAATCATCAAGTGTGCGAATTCTTCGTATCATTTACCGTGAGATGGGCGTCCAATTACGATACCTGTCACCATGCATTTGGACGGATTGCTTGGAATTTCTGCCACTCTCACCATAAATAAGTTTGAGTGTCCAGTTTTTCCTCATTCGTGACCTTCATTGTGTACCTACAGCCACACACTGCAGTACCACTTACCTTAACAGATTACGGGGACTCATGCTGCGCTGCTATAAGGAAGCGGTCCCTCCTGGATGAGTCACGGCGCGTGTTGCTTGCTTACANCCACAATGCGTTCCTGCATGTCTTCTGGCGTCGTAGGAACCGTGCTGTACACCCCATCGTTCAGTCTTCCACACAAGAAAAAATCGAGAGGTGTGAGTTCGGTGGAGTGAGCTGGCCATCTTACAACATCACTAAGCCCTAACCACCGGTTTTTAAACGTTTCATTTAGCACTTTCCTCGCCACTAAGACAAAATTTGCAGGACGACCATCATGCTGAAACCACATATCACGACGTATGTCGAGCGGTATGTCTTCCAGAAGTGCCGGTAAGGTCTCTCTGAGGAAATGGGTGCATGTACATCCGGTCATTGTCCCTTGAATTAATTATGGCCCTATTTAATAGTCTCCAACGATTCCACACCACACGTTCACTTTCCACTGTCGCTGCTGCTCCATGTGCTGGACCCAACGCAGATTCTCCGTCGCCCAGTGGGGCATATTTCGTACATTTATGCACCCATGGTTTGTGAAAGTCGCTTCATCGGCAGATAGTATGTTCAGCAGAAAATAGCTGTCGTCCCTTACAGACATCAGAACAAACCTATAAAACTGAACCCACTGCTGGAAATCACCTTCATGTAATGCCTGTTGAAAAACCACGTGACATTGATGGATTTCCGTTGGCGCAGTATCTGTAACACACTTGTGTTAATTATTCCTACGAACCTGGAAAGTTATCATGTGCACATGGAGCGGGGTGAGGGGTTTGCATCGTAATGTGCCAATACGTCGTGTTGATGGTTCTCGGCCATAGCAGTCTTCAGTCGCACTCGTGTTGTGGAATTCCAATCATCAAGTGTGCGAATTCTTCGTATCATTTACCGTGAGATGGGCGTCCAATTACGATACCTGTCAGTATGCATTTGGACGGATTGCTTGGAATTTCTGCCACTCTCACCATAGTAAGTTTTAATGTCCAGTTTTTCCTCATTCGTGACCTTCATTGTGTACCTACAGCCACACACTGCAGTACCACTTACCTTAACAGATTACGGGGACTCATGCTGCGCTGCTATAAGGAAGCGGTCCCTCCTGGATGAGTCACGGCGCGTGTTGCTTGCTTACAGCTGTGAGTACAGGTCCACTGTCCCATGCTACCGGCCCACCTATCTTAACCATTTTCGCATATTATTTCTTAGCGTTTCGGTGCTACTTTCCATTGCATATGCTGTATCACTGAATTCTTCTTTGCACGTATTTTCTGAAAATTTTTGTCCATACACGTTTTACGAATAGTCACTTTACGGCAGATTACGTGCCCCCGTAAGTCATTCAATTTAGCGAAAACCTCATTTAGTGATATGCAACCATTTCGGAAATTTTGGGGGTGTCCGCGCAAGATGGACCATCCTGCAGAATTGCTAAAAAAAATTTTTTTTTGCTTTTTCTTGTGCAGTTGAAGAAATGTACTTAGTCTCTTTTGATGACGGCAATATTTATTTCACACTGAAATTTGAAACGCGTTTTCCATTTAAATAAGTTTGCTTGTATGCTTTAATGCCTAATACAGTTGTATTTTTACTATTTGTTATTTTTAACACCTTTGGAGGGTGTGAATAACATTTACGAAAAAATAAATTAGTACTTAAAATTTTGGTTGTGTGCAAGTTTATATCACAATTCGGGCCAAACCCGTAAATTAACACAAATTATATAGAACGTATCCATTTACCGCCAGTTTCACCAAACTCCCCAATTATAAATCTCATTTGGTTCCTGACCTGAGTTGAGTAAACTTTACTCTAGTTTAAATATCGCTGCTGTTCGAAATATATCAAATTTATTTTCTGTACAATGTTAAGCATCCGCATAATACCAATTAAGAATGTTTTTAACAATTTATCTTTATAAGCCTGAAACACACTTAACTTAGAAATAAATTTACGGAGATAATTAGTAATTTCACAGAATATTTAGGGACGTTTACGTGGAATCCGTTATGAAATAGCGGTATCCTTAATTTTACATATACTTGTGGATATTTTTTTTTCCAATTCCGTAATTTCACAGTAAGTTTTTTTAACAGTGGTAAAACCACTCGCTAGAACCTGTATATAACCGCTCGGTTGGTATTAACTTACATTCTTCTTCCTAAGCTCTGGTAATTCCCCGTGAGATGATTTTCACCGGGAAAAAAGTGCGATGGCCAAGCCGCGAGAAGTGCAATTAAGAGAAATGCACATTTCGCAAGCAATCATCTGTCCTTATAGTTGCATTGAGTAAGCGAACAGGCGCGGGTGCACTGGTAGAAACTCTGCTGGTGAATGTTTAAGAACATTCGTCTAATTGATTTTCATAGCAAGAAGAGAGAATAAACAACAAGTGTATAGCATGTTTAATTGTTGCAGGAAAATTTTTTATATTAGTAAATTTATTCTGTTAATGGAAATGTCTTCTTCCCTGTGAAAGAACGTTATTAATTGCTGCAGGATGTGTGTTTGCACATATAGGTGAAAGTAAATTACTCGCACGCTATTGGTTTATGGAGTTACATGCTTAGTAGCAGCATCGCCCAAAGCAAGCATGGCCACGCACTGCAAACTGCAATCACAGATTAAACTGATTAGCAAAAGAAGAAGACAACCGGGAAAATCTAAAGTAAAACATACTTATATCGGCGGAGAATGACATAAATTAACTCATGATTACAACCGATATACGAGTAACAATAACATAAATCGTGCATCAGAACATGTTGAAGGTCGAAGAAGGAGGAAGGTGGCGCATTCTAAACTGGCGTGATGGAACACACAGCGTTAGTTTGTCATATCGATTGTATCGACATGTAAAGCGGTATTAGTCAGCTACGCACTTTGACACAGTCGTAATTAATGATAAGAATAGAATTAAATAACTCAAATATTTGTAACACAAAAGTGACAAAATAACCCTCAATATCATATTTTCATGTATTTAAATACATAAATATAAAAAAAATATGTAAATATATAATAATGCATAAATTAATTTATAAATATTGTATTTTCGTATTAAATATCACTTGCAAAATAAATGTATACGTAAATGATATAAAGTGCCAATGAAACTGTCAAAACAGCAGAAGAAATATAATGTTTGTTGAGCAAAGCTTTTTATTTTACTGATGCAATAATCAATAAACTAAAGAACGAATGAGTTGGGAAAAGCAAGCTTGATACAAATTACCCCAAAGGATACAAAAAGGAATGAAGAGAAATGAGGCCATACAAAAATGGCGCGATATACGCTATAAATTGGGTGAGACCAGTTCATTTCACGAAAAAATAAAATAATTTAGCCAATGTAAAACATTCTCTAGTAGCTGCGTCTGCAATTTTGTTTAAATTTCTTTAGCCCTGGAACACGATACTCCCACACATATACTTTTATTATGCTTTGTGTATCGTAATCTTACGATCAAATTACGAAAATTGGAATGATATTTTACATAGTTCCTCAAGTTACCGTAACGGATAGTAACTTATGAAAGGTAGGCGGGGAATAGATTATTTGAAGAGCCAAGTTGCCACTCAGTTGACTAACCTGTCAGCGAGTATAAGCTATTCATGGTAAAGTGAGCACTTTTGAAAGCCCTCTCGTTTCGAAAAATAGTAAATAAATACATCTTAATTTAGCCTTAGACGTTAACTCCCAAGTACGATGGACTATGCTCACTGTGTTTGTTATTTACATCGAAATATTTATTTAAAAGGCGATTAACGGATAAAAAATGGCTGAAATGAAAAATGTAAGTAGTGCCTCAAATGTGCTCACTTTAACATTAACAGCCTATAATGGGAGTTACAGAGTTCATTAAGCTAGTCCTCTAGGGTGTATTGTAGCAGGATGTTGTTAAGTAAGAACACGCGGAGCAGTAGAAAGAAGACTTTGGCGTGGATTGAACTCCAGTAAATGTAACGGCATCGCAGATTTAGCGTACTTGTAAGACCCTTATTAAATACACCGAAAAAATTATTAACTGTATATGAGAGCCAGTTCTGAATTAAAGGCCAAACTATTTTTATACAAACATATAGCTCAAACTCCACTGAAGGCTTCTGCCTGCCTGCAGATATTTTGACTGTTCGACGGCTCAAAACGCGTGAGCTATAATGCCGGCTCTAGCACAACCACGACTCACCTCTTCGCCTCTACACGCAGGGCGCTATACTGCCGTGCAGTCTTTCCGTAGGCGGTGCCGTGGTGGTGTAGTGGTTAGACTGCTCGCCTTCCACCTATGCGGTTCACGGTGGGGTGCCTCCCGGATCTTCGCATGTGGGGAATCGTCCCGGACGATACCACTGGTTGGCGGGTTTTCTCGAGGTTCTCCCGTTTCCCTCGCCATTGCCTTCCGGTGCCGCCCCACACTCACCTCGCAACACCCTCATCGGCTCTCAAGAACTTGATGTTAAGAGCTGCCTTTTACTGTGAACAACATAAATCGTACTTCATGATTCAGTTAGACGGAGTCCTTAATGTCCAAACTGTTAACAACAGATGTTTAAAGTTATATGAAATTATTTGGTATTCCCCTTAATAAGAAGTCTCGAGTTCCCGGAATAGCTGTGCCCTTGGCTAAACAGCCGTCAAAAGGACGGTGGTCGGGGGATGTCTGGGGATGTGAGGCCCTGGGCGCGGGCGAGATAGTCGTCGCCAAAACAAACAGGTCACGTGCATCTGACGCGAGATGCCGGGCTAAAGGCCACCGTTCCAGGCGATGTGAGGGGAGGGTCGTTTGTGCACTGCGCCAGTGCATACTTCAAAGCTAACGTTCTACCTTGGAAAGCCACTGCTAAATTAAAATGTCAGAGCTTGCTTGAGAGCGTTGTGTAGAGACTTACACAAGAAACGTGTGTGTAAACTTGTTCCTTGGGATTATATAAAACAAAATGCCATTTTTAAATATATATTTGTGTTGAAATCATGATTGTTCTGTTTTTTTTACACGTGAGTGATAAAACAATTTTACTTTATAAATGAGAATTTTAATTAAACAAATTTGAAGAAGTTTCTTTAAGCTGAATAATCACAAAGACAAATATTTATACATTGGTTAATCGCTCAATATAAATAAATATTTGCTCTATTTTTCTATTTGCGTATCCTTGAAATATTATAAGATATGTTTTGCTTAAGCAGGACTAACAGTTAACTACAATGGCTATCGCCTTCTTTTTTAAAGTGGTTTAAGTTATTTCATTGCCTTAAAATAAAAACTGTCGATTTGACATGCTATTGTTCAAAAGCAATGAAAACAAAAATAATTGGATGGGGCAGTGTTACAAAAGTGGAGTGATAATCAAGAACTCTATAATAGTATGACTTTTTGTCTCTGGGCGCTCTTAATATAGTCACTGCACCTCCTATGTAAAGCTAAATTCTATTTTGTTTCCGCACAGTGAATAAAATTTAAATTCGCTCAGATACTCTGTGGCGAATATTCTGAACATATGTTCAGTGTACTAGCAACCCAATGCAGGTGTTTCAGAATTTGGTATTGTGGATAATACGGACGCACTTTATGATGAATTGTTTTCCACAGTTGTAAATATTATATTTGTGAATGTAATGAAACTCACACGTACAGTCCTACGATTGGGACAAAATTAAAATGTGTGAAATCCTAACGGTTTTAGTTAGCTAATATGTAATTTTATAGATGAACTTAGCTTCTAAACGTAAACTCGTTAAGTAAAGTTAGATGAGATGCTCTTTCTGCATTTAAAGTTATTGTGAGGCGCACTTTATTATGCAATATTATTTTTTAGTGATGCACATAAATAACAAATTTAAATGGTTAACTATTCATCAATAAATTGGAAATTTTCAAACAAAACAGCGATTGATATAGCACATGTTTTGAAACTAGTTGTGCGATCGTGTGTGAAGTAGGGGTTGCAGGTTTATCTTGCATACTCATGCGTGCACAATACCGCCTCACGCGTGCATGGCCTATACCCCACGATAACACGCAATGGCGGAGGTCAAGAGTGGCTCAGTGGTGCCGTCAGCCGCGGAGAAAATTGGTACCAGTGCTGACATGAGCTGCGGCTGGCATTCTCAAATTCCCGTGTACATATTTATTTTAAAATACTTGTATAATTATATTGAAGACGTGAACTGGGGAGGGAGTTTCCAAACAGGCTAAGTTCCAACAAATCGCACGTACCTGGCCAAAGCTATAACGTAACAAATACAATACAATTGTGGCCTCTGTAACTAATCAGCTAACTCTCCTCCGGTAGAATAATTGTTTATAATGCTATTGTAGTACCTAATGTTATAACTTTTATTGATATTTTCTGGAAAAAATTTACTAACCCAGGTAATGTTAATATTTTGAAATAGCCTCAACTAGTAGTCAAGGCGTATTAAAGATTTTCCAAGTCAAAGGATTTTTTTAATATAACAGTACCTTCTTGAATACCACGCTAGCCTACAAAAAAAATTTTTTCGCAGGCAAACTTTATTTTAAAAGCTTCGGAATTATTAAGTTCAACATAATTACCTTATTTAACAAATTTTTAGGGGGTTCTAGAATAAGAGACTACTTTATAGAATTTTTTGTTGCTTTACACAGTTTGAATGCAAAATGTTATAGCAATATTTTGATAATTTAAAAAGTTTGGGCGTTTTTTTTTTAGTTTAAGGGGAAATATATCAACACATCATACTAAAAATATAACGAATTTGTGTATTTTATGCGTACAGGAACAATTTCCATAATGCCAAATTTGATTCAGATCGCATAAATTTTCCCATGTATTAAACCATGGGATATATGGCAAATTTTAAAGAGAGTTTAATTTAAGAACAAAGTGACTTATTTATTTGAAATTACTTTCATAGTGCTGTTTGTAACAGTATAATTTATTGCAAATTAGATTTCATTCGTTTCGAGAGTTTCTGAACGATATTACCGCTTTATTATTAAATGGCGGACAAATCTAAGAATAAATATATTTAACGATCACCTAACCATAGTCGTCATACGAGGTTCAGTTGATATAAGTGTAACTATAAGGTAGATATTGCATTTCAACGTAAATAATTTATACCGTCGTTAATATAAAAATAAGTTCCTGATTCAGACAATATTACCTGATAGTATTGTCTGAATATTACCTGTATGTTGTTTAGGCCTATTATACGTTACCGGTAGAAACCGGTTGCTTGAAAACAGGTAAACAGTTTACTGTCAAGCTAGTAAAATTGAACAGGGAAAATATTATTCTGTTCATATTAAACTGTTGCCAAGAACCCTTTCAGTGTCAATAAACAGTTAATGAAATTTATTTTAATTAAACATTTTTCTGACGTGCATAACAGAAGGTCCTCTAAATTACCATTAATTTACACATAACTGAATGATTAGCAACAGTTGTAAATGTCCTCAGTCAAGGGCAGTGATAAGAAGAACACAACTTGTGAGCATGAAGGTACACGTTTTCAAATGGTGTATACTTCTGAAGCTAGCCGCTAGCATCAATCATGCCTCCCCCAGTACTTTGCATAGCACAGCTACGGCACTTGCATTTCCTGCGTACGATCAGACTTGCTGGGACACGCTAACCAGTGTACTCAGAGAGGGCCAGCTGGTGTCGTACCACACTCTACTTTAGCAATTCTAGACAGTAAATTCCCTGTTTTAAACCAGTTTCAGAGACAATACGTACACTGTATAATGCTCTGCGTAATAAACTCTGCTAAAGGCGCTTTGGTATTTGTGCAAATTGACTGGAATTCAAGACAAGGTAGAAACCAGTCACGTATATCTACCACTGCAGAGACGCACTTCTATTGGCCTCTTTATACCCACTTGATATTTCTCTCATGCCGGAAAAAGCTTCTACACAGCAAAATAATACAATAAAACTGGTTACAACAGTTTTGACAAACACTTTCAACATGAAGTGCGTTCTGTGGTGCCCGCAACAGTTCTCTTCGGTGCAAGAAGATGGGCACGCCGGACATTGGGTTTCCCGTAACTGCACTCTTGCTGTTTCAGGGGACCCAATTAATTCCCGTGATGGTGGCAGGAAGGTTTTTCTGGACTGGGGTACGCTAACTGGAGGCTCGTGGCCGTGCAGAGTGAGTTCTTTGTCGTTCTACTCTGATCCTCTCCCTGTTCGCAGCTATTTCTCTTCCAATGCTGGTTGAAGTCATCCTTGCAAGCAGGTGAAGCCTGTCGACTTGGGTAGACTTTAAGCAGCCAGTCACTGGCCTACAGGCCTCGTCGAGGGCTACGTCAACCTGTTTGCCGTGAGATGACGAACACCTAACTGGGCGTGCATATTCCACAACGGACTAGCACAGCACCAAGTTTGTGATTGGCTGCGCCTCCGTGGTCCAGCCAGTTCACACGGAAGGTTATTCGTACAGATACTCTCAATTCTTCTTAAATGCCTCAGTTATATTGGTCCACTCCACGTGAAAAACACTCCTACTGTACAACGTTCATGTATGATTTTATATAGTAACTGATGCAAGGCTGCGAGAGTGTAGAGAGAACCCTAGTCCCGCCATTCGTTGTGAATTGATAAACACGATTCTTTCGTACATAAAATGTGATATATGTGCGTAGTAAATAATAACTCATGTGGAGCAGAATANTAGTCCCGCCATTCGTTGTGAATTGATAAACACGATTCTTTCGTACATAAAATGTGATATATGTGCGTAGTAAATATTAACTCATGTGGAGCAGAACANAAAATGTGATATATGTGCGTAGTAAATAATAACTCATGTGGAGCAGAATAGTGTAAGATGTGAGTTTATGAACAATAAATAATGTACAGTAACTACTGCATTACAATCATTAATTGAGGAGGAGGGGGGAGAGCTTAAGAAGATATAACAGGATGTTAACTAATTATACTAAAGGACCGCGTCATTTAACGTAATTTGATAGTCCTCGCCCTGATCATGTTGCCGCAGGCTGATTCAGGAGGCGGTTAGCAACGGCTGAACACACCCATCTCCAGACGTCATCTTTGTCCGATGTCTCGACGAAAGAAGACGCCGTTCACAGGGTTACACTGTCATTGCCGGGCGCGTTCTGTAAGTTTATGGCCACGTTCATTGGCCGGTGGAGGGTGTTTCTGTTTTGCCTTTTGCAAGTTATATCGGCAATCACGGCTCATGTCCAGGATTAATGTTTGAAGTTCTGATCAGGCAATGGGGAACAGAGTTAATTTTCCCAAATAAATGGCGTTTTACTCTGTAAATCGTTTCCATTTGAGAGATTATAACATGAAAAATATTTTCAGTCTCAAATAAATTTTGTGAACTGTAGAAATATTTTTTAATATTTTTAAACACTAGCAGAACAATGAGTTTTGGTTTTATGGGCAAATAAATTATCAAAGTATCTTCGCTGAAGATACATTCAAGCGTAGTGCTAAAGTTCATAATTGTACACGCAATTTTGTGAGTGGGTTTTTTTTTATCGTAATAATATGACAATGATAAGGATTTATCATAGAGAATAATCCAAAATCTTGGCTTGGGGCAGATCGTTCAATTTTCCTTTCCCTTTGGGCAGCCCTGCTCCCGTTTGTACCACAGTTGCAATTTATCGCCACTCCGTCTTGTGGTCTCATTATTCCCTGTTAATATTCAGAAAAGAAGTGGAGGTGTTATTTGTGTCCTGAATCGCGTCTCCGTTGAAGCATCACTGGTAATATTAATATATAGTTCTTTGACTGATAAATAAATAGGTAAGAATTATTGGTGATAATTTCCCGGAATATGCAAGGCCACAGAGATTCGCCCTACAAATATATATTTTTGAACATTCAGTGCAGTTAAAAACGCCTTTAAAGTTAGTTTAATAACATCTGCACTTTATACTTAACTAATTATCCACTGAACTGTTTTAAATTACAATTACAGTGTACCAGAAAATAACACTAACTTTTTTTTTTTCCCGCGAAAAGAACATTTACATAGTCACCGCATTTGTAGTTTCACCATAGCGTGTCTTTTTCAGTTGAACAAAGGTAAGTTACAAATCCAGTTTAGTTGTAAATACACTTTTTTGGTACGTTCATCAGTACTTCACCAAATAAATTCACGTACATTGCATATACGTAATCTAAACTCTTTTACATATCTAATTTTAATGCACGTAGTATTATTATTTAACTTTATTGTGCTTTGCTTACACTTATACTATCTGTAATGTATTGACTACCATTTGCGATAGTTACACTAATTTTGTAGACTGTATATTCAAACAACAAAAATATTGTATTAGCAAGATTTTAGTTTCTGTCCGAAAACAATAACGATTTTCCAAGCAGGTTTACTTCGAATCTCTAGGTGGCCTATCTAAAAGTAATTTATTTTCGTAACTTACACAAAAATCGCAAAATTACATAAAATTTGTATTATAGAAATTAAAAGCATAGTCATTTAGAATACATATTTTAAAAATATTTAAATTTGCATAATTAAGGTACTAGACTATTTTAAATTAAGCTCTATTGGGTAAGTAGGAACATAAGTGCAAAATTACGAGTTATCTATGTGATTTTGCAAATTACGCATGAAAATGTAAAATTACGAAAAATCTGTACTTGGGTACTGTAAAAATAGGCAATTGAAAATGTACTACCACACTTACATTCAGTCTTTATACAACTACATTTAAGAGTTTAATGCCTGGATTGTGTTTCTACAAGAACTTTGAAATGTTTTCATCACAGTTTCAGTGACTGGTGGGTCTCATAGGAATTCAGTGTTTTAAATTGTAACGTACTTGACAAGTCAAAAAAAAAAAAAACCTAAAATTATATTCATACATAAAACATACATTTGATAATATTTATTTAATTTATATTAATAATAATATATTGGAATGAAATAATTTAAATACATTTGTAATTACATTTCTATTAATTATAAGTTTATCGTAAATATATTTCAATTTATTTAATCGAAATGTAAGGCGTATGCTGTTTTGTTACTCTGATTATCAATAGCAAGCATGCAGCTTAATACTCCTCTTGTTTGTCACCGTCTTCCCCTTCATCATCTTCGTTGTCTGTTATATTCGGCTCTAAAACTTCAAGGACCTCAGTTACATATTCACTTTCTTCATCAAGATCATTTGGATATGATGAAGTGTCGAAGCATGCTTGCCCGTTACACTGGCCACAAACTCAGGAGCATTGCAACCCTACCTTTATACATCCACAACTCGCACCACAGCCTTTATTGCAATTGCAGAAGATCGTACCGAGTAGTTCTTCTGGTGCTGATGGTAATAATGTTGTTGTGGGTTCCAGGATTTCGTTTTGCAATATCCACCCACATTCCTCGGGTTCTAAACCTTTCCCTAACCAAGTTTGGATCTGGTAGTAGAAACGATAGATATGTTGTAGAGCTGCTGCACCGGCCTTAACAATTGAACATCTGCCCCAACTTACGATTATATAAATAGAATTGGTCGTGTTAGGGGCCCCGTTTCGGGAAATAATATAGGTAGGTATAATATTTATAAATATTATTTATAAATAAGTAAATAATTCACGTTTCTCAATCATTAGAATATTTTTAGTCAATAATTTATTTTATAAACTGTAGTATGCATTGGATTCCACAGTTGACATAAAGTTATCCTATATACGGATAGGCGCTTTTCACTCTTCGCGCTCTATCTCGAGAACGGTTAATTATATAAAATATTTTCTAAGATCATATTTGTAGATAATTTTATGTTCTACAAGTTTTATAATAAGTTAAAACATTATTTAAAGCATAGGAAACAAGATATTTACAAAAAACCGATATAAGCGACCTTTGACCTTGAATATATTGACACACAGACACGAGATGCTATGAGACTTTTGAGCTAACTTTAAGAATGTCAAAACAAAGATGTATGCAAATTTTCAGCTCTCTAACTTTCATTCCGAGGTTTACCCCTTTTTTTCACCTTATTTGACTGTACTATAAGGTGACGTCGTTATTCACTCAATCTCCAGTTAATAAAGTATAAGTCTGCCTCCATTTCTAAAATGAGGCGTAGCACAGGAGTCCCGGGGAAGTGGTGCTTATTTAACTAGAGGTGATGACATTTTTCAACTTGGCAAGAGCAGTTATGCCGTAGGCGGGAAGGGCCTTCGCTTCTCATTACGCGCCGTCTACTTCGTTACCCCAGCGCCGTAAACACATTACCAACATTCACTCGGTCTCCCTTCCCGCCAGGATATGCGCCTAGCGACAAGTGCAGCCTCTACAGTGTAGCCAACACCCGCGTGTCTGTGACGACTGCCACGGTCACTTACAGTTCATTACTTACGTCTCCAAGCTCAAAAATCACAGCTCCTGGAGATGAATGCTTTTTTTCTGCTAATACAATCATATTTCGCGTCCACAGCTGTATTTTTTTAGAACCTTCATATCTCTCCTTCAATGAAAAAAAAATCATTACCAATTTCAGAAAAAAAAAAAAAAAATAATTAATTTTTGGCGTTGTAACTGACGCGTGCTTTGTTCGGTATTGATCTTAGTCTCGGAATAACACTCTGCCAAATATCGATACTAACAAAACGGTGTGTCTGCTGCATGTTATTGACACCACCTGTTTATGAGTCTTACATAATATAGTTATAACAACTAATAGGGCTTCTAAAGCATTGTGAATTAAAGAGTTATTAACGCAAATTGCTGATATCGTCTCAAGCAAGCCTACGTGAATTTCGCTACTGAGATTTTCACTCAACATGTGGGTCAATTGAAACCTGCAGCGATATGTCGACTTGATTTTAACATCATGTTGCTCCCTGTGTTTATATTTCGTATTTTACATATTTATGATTCTACTCGGAAGACTTTGAATATTAATATTATCTGTTAGCATCGCCACTGTAAAGTAATGTACCTTTGTCGTTAGACATTCCACATTGGCAAACGTTCGCCGATAAAAGCAATAGCGTACTGAAGATTTTTGTCACCTGGTCACCAAATACATTTACTGTGCTTTCATTCTATTGATAAACTATTTGAAGCTACTTTATTATCAAGTGTTCATGTATTTACAGTAGGAGTAAACACGTGGTTATAAGTTACTATCCCAGTGCATCTATACCTCTTGAGCATTTGCAGTCTATACTCACCACGCTTTTCACGAGACACGGCGAACTACACGACAGGCGGTAATTAAATTGTGTTTCAGTTTTAAAATGATTTAACGAAATTTTGCAAACATCACGTACAGCGGCAGAACATGTAAGTTTATAAGTTTTATGTGAGTCAGAAACTTATTTTCAAAATGACGTCCACATAAACATTTTATCTTTCTACACTTTATATCTATGACATCATGATACAAATTTCAACTTATATTTATATACTGGCAGTACCTATTACAATATCTAATGTCTCTTTACAGAGTCTCTTTCGTGCGTAATTTCTAGCTAGCTTTCAGAATGAAACAATTGCTCATTATGTAATTTTCCTGTCTCTCTCTCTCTCTCTGAGTGTGTGTGTGTGTGTGTTTTCGCGTTCTTGTATGTGTGTCCGTCCTTAAAACTTTTGAAAGCGGAAACCGAATTTCACTAAACTCGGTACACATAATATAATTTGTAAGTAAAAATTACTTTTATAGTTTCAGACCGTTACAGGCGCTTACTTTCAAAATGGTGATGTTTTTTTAATATTTAGGTTTATATGTTNTTTCGCGTTCTTGTATGTGTGTCCGTCCTTAAAACTTTTGAAAGCGGAAACCGAATTTCACTAAACTCGGTACACATAATATAATTTGTAAGTAAAAATGACTTTTATAGTTTCAGACCGTTACAGGCGCTTACTTTCAAAATGGTGATGTTTTTTTAATATTTAGGTTTATATGTNACTTTTATAGTTTCAGACCGTTACAGGCGCTTACTTTCAAAATGGTGATGTTTTTTTAATATTTAGGTTTATATGTTATATCTTGGCCACCATCCAACCGATTTAAACCAAAATGTTTATGTTCCGGTGCATAATTTAAGCATTGAACTTAGACATGGATACTTTTGTGGGTCTACGATTTAGTAAGATAGCACCAGATGAAAAAATAAAGCCTTCACATTATAACTCGAAAACTTGTCAACATATTTTCTCCAAATTTGGCATGCAAGTAGTGCAATGATAGGCCATGTAAACATATGCTATTTAAATTGATTAGGCACGTTTTGAAAAATGGCACTCATATTAATATGTTTGGTCTATTTGACATTATCTACCATACCATTCGACAAATTCCGATCAAACTTTGTATGATGACAGTATTTATTACAAGCATCATACATGCCAACTCATAGTCACTTTTGGGATGAATACCGAAAAACCGAAAGACCAAAAGACCGAAAAAGAATACTGTATCGTCCGGGAAGCCAATAAGTATTAAGACCCGCCCTCACACACCAATAGTGAGGCTGTATGTGCCCGTCTCCCTGCTCTGGCCTATGAATGGAGAACAGAAACGCCTGCCCCTTTCTTGTAAAATGTAAACACTCAGAAGGAGAACATCTTACGGACGTTCAAGTCAGGGTGAAGCGAACACAAGTAACCAACCAATGAGAAACATTGGTGGTGGGAGTGGAGGGGAACCAACTAATTAACCAATGAGAAACGTTGACGAGGGTCAGTCGTCTGGTGGACATGGTGATCGGGGTCGGGGACATCCGGAAATGTAAGTTTTCTAAAAATTATATTCACAATTTTTTTAACAGCATTTAAATAAAATTTGTTATAAAGTTTTGGATTGTTTACGGATTTCTGTATCTTTTTATTTGTTGGGTTTAAAGTCATTTAAGATTATGACCTTATGGTCAAGGTATTGGGTCATGGTCAAGGTTACTTAGATCCAATATTGTAAATGTGTGACATTTACGTGGCAGCTTGTCGGCTTCGGATCCGATACCGGATCTCGTTATGACCAGACATTTCAGATTTTATATTTTTAAACTTAAGGTCAAGGTCACTGGTATCAGACATGACAGCTAAGATGGCTGAGAGAATCAAGATGGTGTACAGTCAGCTTTGACTCCGGACCCGGGACCTTGTGTATCGATTTAGCATATCCTATGCCTATAACACCAATATGGCTGCTACTGTTCTGCCCTCGAAAAGGGAGCCCACCCAAATCTTTACAATGGCTTGAAAAGTGCCTTTTGGGTGCTCTATTTTGGAAATGTAATTTTCGGTGATTTTCTTTTTATGAAAAAAGATAAATGTTGGGTGATAAAAGGAAAACTTTAAGGGAAAAAGGGAAATATTAAGGAAAAAGGAGAGATTTGAGGTAAAATGGGAGCTAAAGGGAATGTCGTAGCATGATCCGATCCCGGATCCCATTATGTCCAAACATCCAAAATTTTTAATCATTTTTAAAGTTTCTCATTTATATATTTTTTCGGAATTTTTTAAATAAATATATATATATATATATATTGTTTTATTTTTTTTATTTTGGTGAAGTTTGCGTTTTTTGGGGTTTAAGATTATTCAAAGGCATGAGAACAGGGTCATGGTCAAGGTTACAGCTCAAGGTCAAGGTCACTCATATCCAAGATGACGATTGGGTGACATCACAACACGGCGGCCAGCCAGCAGCGACGGTACCCAGTCCCCTTGGCTTCGAATCGGCCAATCCACTCTCTTTGATTGGCAGTGGTCATTCACAAAACAAAAGCAATATTCGCGGGAGTGCATTACACATGTGCCCATCATGTGGTGCACTGTACCCCGTTTCATCACATGTATCNAAAGCAATATTCGCGGGAGTGCATTACACATGTGCCCATCATGTGGTGCACTGTACCCCGTTTCATCACATGTATCCATACGCCTATCGCCATCAACTTGTGCGTTTTTGTCTGCTTCTTCTGTCCAAATTCTCACCTCAATTTCAGGTCTTCCTCTAGGTTTTTCAGTGGGGTTAGACTTCTTGTTTAGGTGGCCATGTTCTTAATATTTACTAGCTCTGTTCAGTCCTCTGTTTTCTGCCATTCCTTTTTTTTTATTTTGCCTGATCTAGTCTTTTTTGGAGTCTGTTTTTGTAAGCAGATGAGGTTAAAACTTCACTCTTCTCACTTCTTNTTTTGCCTGATCTAGTCTTTTTTGGAGTCTGTTTTTGTAAGCAGATGAGGTTAAAACTTCACTCTTCTCACTTCTTCGGTTTCGATTAACAACCTTTCTTTTTTAAGCTTCAGACACAGGGAAGATATCCGCCAAAATTATATCAAACTTAGTGGATGATGATGTGGATGATAATGAAGAAGGAGAACTGTGCTTACGGGTGGGGCATATTTTGACATTGTTGGGCCTGATGAAGTGGCAGGTCCAAAAACAGGGTCACTGAACTCTTCACAGTCTTCAGTTGTGGGATTTGCAAAGTGTGTTGAAGCTAGGAAGTCTAAATCCTGTAGTCCTGTGCACCCGAAAGCAGAACGAGCAAGTTCCATTCGACAAATACCACTGTACGCAGTTATCACAAAACTGGCAACATCATTCAGAGACATTTTTGGGTTTAATATTTGCTAAACCAAGTGATGCATGCTTCGCTGTAAGCTAGCTTGAAAGGTCACACGACAACTCAGCCGAATGATTGCAATTTATGCATAGTATTTGGAGGTAAACATAGCATATATACGTGGTTTTCTCGGGAAAAAAAAATCACTCCCAAATTTTTGTGAAAGCTGTGGCTATTGCCCATCCAGAATAAGAAGAGCTGGATTTTCCTATGTAGGTTGTACTCGTTCAACGAACAATATCTGTAGCCGTATCAGAAAAGCAGATGATGGTATCCAGCCACTTTCCTCTGCAACGAAAATGCTGCCATGGGGAGCATTCTTTTTCAGCTAATTGTCTAGTTTTTTTCCTTTGGAAAAACTAAAAGGGTGGGAATAAACAGGTCACCAGCTGCGTTCATAGACGGCAGTACAGAAATATTTCTTCCTCTCTCAACATGAGTTATTAAGCTGACATGTTTCTTGCCCTTTTGTGAGATGACTTTGAGCGAGTTGTCATGAACTGCAGATACCCCAGTTTCGTCGCAATTAAAAATTTTAGAAGGTAGAAAGTTTTACTTTGTGAAAACTCTTTATATTTGAAAAAAATTATATCAACCTGTGCTTTGTTAAAACATATAGCTCGTTGGATTATGGACATCTCCAATAATGTTCAGTGTGTCAACTCATGAATTGGTAGTAAAACTTCTTCCCAGCTGTTTTACGTTTTGTGTTGAACTGATGAGGGATTTTCATATACTCAGCTAATGAATAGGCCAGTGACAAACATTGATTCCTATTTAAAGGCATACAACGGTTATCTAAGTCTTTCGCGTATTCTACAAGTTCAGGTTCTAGTTCGTCTCAAAATGTTTTCCGAAATCTTCCCATTTTAGGTGTGGTATTTACTGACTTTCCTGCTCTTAAGCATTTAACCCTATCTCCTAAAGTACCTTTTGGTACATTTAGAATACAAGCTGCCTCTCTAATGGTCNTGCTCTTAAGCATTTAACCCTATCTCCTAAAGTACCTTTTGGTACATTTAGAATACAAGCTGCCTCTCTAATGGTCATTTTTTTTATAATTACATTCTCTATGGTGCATTTTATATCTTTCTCATCTCATTTTCCCCTTTTATTTTGTCTATTTAAGTACTAACGCTGGGAAATAAAACAAAAATATTTTTTTAATTTTATTGCACGTTGTAGGAATTTTCTTTTCTCTCCGATATCGGAGGAAACCATACTGTCCAGTACTGGGATAACTGACATGAGATAACTAATTATCTCGCCTTAGGACTACAAGCAGATCTAAANTGAGATAACTAATTATCTCGCCTTAGGACTACAAGCAGATCTAAAGCGAATATTGTCAGATTACATAGACTGCATGTTAAGTGACATAATAAATAAATAGAATCATAACTTGACTCACAGCACTGATAAAACTACTACTATGCACCTCATGGCACGGAACTTCCAACGTAATGACGGCATACTCTTTGGAACTACGTTGAATTCTTTACGCGTGTGTCTGTAAGCATCTGCTATCTAGCGGAGTGAACTGGAACTAGCTTTGTCCGGTACTGGGGATACTGTGCAACCTTCCCCTACAAGCTAATGTCCGGAAAGGAAAATCCTAGGCGACTTCAAATACGTGGAAAGGACGGCAAGTGGTATACTTAACTGCTCAGGAAGGACATTTTGTATTAAGACAATGTATTTATTCCCATTCTGAAACATTGCGTAACATACGTTTTCAATGATATAACATAAATTACAAAAAAATGTTATGGTTTTTTTTAATAAATGATGAAACCAGAAAAATTTAAATAAGCTTTATATAAGGAGCACACAACACACAACACAAGTTGTGTACTATGAAATATGGCGTTGTTGGGTGGATACCCGTTGCCGATAAACACGGCTGAGAGCGGGCGAGCGGCCGTGACGTCGCTCCGCTCGCCTGCCGCCGACTGCTGCTTGCTGTCGACACACGCCGAGGCCGTAGTCGCGTGGAGCTCGCGGCCGGCTCACCTCGTGAATATCTTCAGTAATGGAGCTTCGTGAATTAGATGAGTGACAAAGGTAATTAAGTTACTTCTGATACTCTTATCTATAGAGTGGTAAAGAGTATAGTGTCGTGAAAACGCCCAGTTGTAGTACGCTCAGATGTAGTAACTCTTCTCGAACTCCGGGAAATCGGAACAAGGGAATATTTTTCCAAATGTTCCGGTAATTTCGAAACCCCCTAAAGTGTTATCAATGAACTTGAATACTGGTGCATCACTGTCTGTGAGGAAATAGTTTGCCCTATATTCAGTGAGTAGATATTAAATCACCAGATCCTCATATTAGTAATCCTTGCGCAGTACGGAATGAAGCAAAAAGGCGGAAAGCATTGGTGTAAGAAATACTATCGTCACGANTATTAGTAATCCTTGCGCAGTACGGAATGAAGCAAAAAGGCGGAAAGCATTGGTGTAAGAAATACTATCGTCACGAAATTGCAACTTCCTCAGCAACAGAATTACCTAACGATTCTCGTAACAATACAGGTGATAATATATAAATACAATGAGAATCAGTGTCTGCGTGCTACAAGAAATGTGAAGTGATTAATGGCGTTAGTGAGCATAAATTATCTTTAATAGACAACAGATAAAATGAAAAATTTTGTGAACTTGGTAAGTCGGGAGTGAATTCTGTTAGTGAATGTGAGTAGAGCGATTATGGGGACTTTGGCACATCGGGACATAGCATCGGAGCTCATCGTGCTCTTTCATTCCGGTCGGCCGGTGGCCATCTTCTATCAAGGTGACCTTGACCCTGGCCTTGGTCCCAGTGACATTTAACCTTGAAAATTCAAAAAATATAAAACAAAAAAGGAACTAAAAAATCCAAAAATTCCAAAAAAATTATATAAACATTTTTTGAAAACCATTTAAACAGCATTTTTAATTATTAATTTTTTTATTTATTTATTTAAAAACGTTAATTTCCAGAGGCCCCCCACACTCCCTCCTTCCATACTCATTCCACCATCTTGGTAGGTGCAGTCCACCATCTTGGTAGGCATCACAGCCAACATCCACCATATTGTTTTTTTTTTCGTTTTTCATTTGTTTATACATTACTGGAGTTTGTCTCTGATATTCACCCGACCCCATCTTGGTTTTTTCGTTTGTCATTTGTTTTACATTGTTGGTACTGTCCGCAGCACCATGCCCAGCAGACGACTGACCCACGCTCCTTCCCCCTTACTATATATTCAGTTGACCAATTGCCACCACCCCTGATTCTCAGTGGCTAAATGCCCACCCCTTTCCGATATATTTAATTGCTCCACCACTGTTTCTCATCGATTAATCGCTAAAGTGTTTTTGGAAACATTCGTTCTACCAATTAATTGGTTCTCGTCCACCCCCTTCAAAAATATTTAATTTCTCCACCAATGTTTCTCACTCGTGCGTTTTCGGAAACCTTAGTTCCAACCAATCGGCGGCTTACTTGAATCGCGAGGAAGGACTATTTTTTTCCCTTAAAAACTATCTATAAGACGCACCCCGAGCCTTCTTGGGAAATAAGTCATTTTTCTAGCTCTTAGACATGTATGCGTATTGTCTGAGCGGCCATTAAATCACTTTGGCCATTTCGGCATTTGGAAGGTTGCGCTAGCTCGATGCCTTGGACAAACAGAACGAGTTACCGTCCGTACCTGCCGAAAGAATTTCTTCTGGTCTACGTAACTTACGAAATTTCGACCGCAGTCAAGTATTTGCCGGCCTACCTTCAGCAGGACGAATACATACAGGACTGCCTCCCGTGCAAGGAGTGTTTCGAGGTCTGCACCACCTCGGTTCCCGACACCCCGCATCGCAGAAGTTTGCGCAAGGCCCGCCGAGCAGCCCTCGCAACGTCTGCAAACATGGAAGACGACGGACATCCCCTTGAATGCCGTCTACTCGGAAGCTGTACCTGTGGAAGAATCTCCTCTTTAATAAATGTACTGGCAGACAATACCCGGCGAGGAAACCAACCCAGAACACAGGTGCCCGATGTGCATGGACCTAGAGGAAGTTTTAAATGACTTTGTAACACATTTTTGAAACTCGGTGTGTGCATGGGAACCTAACATTTTTTTATGTAACAAAAATCGTATGAAATGTTTTGCAACATCCAAGGTTTTAGCTCGTTGGACTCGTACACCATCACACAGATTGCCGTCTCGTACACTTTTTTCCCGCAATGTCCATGGAAGCACCTCGACCGCACCATGCATCAGGCGTGTCGCCTACGGACGTACGAAACGCACGGACTAAGGCGGGACGAGGGAAATATTCCGTACAAGGAAATTCTGACAATGCTGGACCCTGCTTTTATACCCTAGTATCCTGCGCATGTGTTTTGAAGACTCCAAAAGTCAGCGATTCGCAATGCGTGCCCCATCGGGACGAACGTAGACCTTCACAAGCATTGCCGCTGCCCACAGTTTCGAGAGCTCGTCGAGACTTCCACCACAAGACTTCGCGAGTGCAAAAATCAAAAATATTTCTGTGCTCCGTGCAAATCCGAAACCCTAAGACTATGAGGCTAAGATAACCGTAGGTGCATTAAAAGAAAACTATGAGGAACCCATGGTGCAAATAAAACAAATAATTATTTGTGCAATGCCCTCTATGACTCAGAGAAGAATCACTTGTAAAAATAGCAATCCTTGTATTATGTAGAAGAATAATAATATTGTGGCGTGTGTTCATAAATAAATGTGTTTAAAAATATTTATAAATTTTATTTTATCTCGAGTTATGTCCTGCTCGCGTAAGTTAAAAGACCAGTGTCCGAATGAAAGAAAATATTTAGTAAATATAATTTTTGTTAATATTTAAGGCAGCAAACCTTTCAACGAGACTCTTGCTACCACTAAAATTACGTATATATTTTTTAATGTATGAATTTTATTTAATTATTATTTATTTTTTGTCTCTCAGTATTTTCTGTTTCCAATCTTTCAGTACTCTAGCATTTTAGGTTTTCAATTTTACTGTTATTTTAATGTTCGACTTTCCATCGTTTTTACTTTCGGTATTTTATGATTTCGAACTTTTCGTTATTCTAACTTTCCGTTTTTCAGTATTTTGGTACTTACCTCTGGCATTATTCATAGCTGCTTATTATCCGAACATGTAAACAATATACTGCCTCTAGGGTTGTGACCCTATTGGCTGCCGAATATATTGTATTTCTTAAAATCTCTCTTATTCATTGCCCTTGACAGCCAGGTAGTTCAGATATGCGGTTGGGTTAGAGCTAATGGGTGGGGCAATAAGTACTAGCCACTCACAGCTTAGATATGTAAGAGGAAATGTTTCGACCTTTTGCTCTTTCGAATTTGTTGTGCCCTCCCTCACTTTCTTCCACTTTATGGTAAAATAACATCACATAAGAAATAAAATATTTTATGTCATATCTCCGGAGAAAACCATCATATAACCATCAAATTTGTAAATAAGTAGCAGTATGGCATACCATTTAAATTAATATGGTTTGAAAGTACCAGACACTTATTTTCAAAATGGCGGCCATATAAAAATGTATACATTAGGTTGTTATATTTACGAAATTATCAAACAAATTTTAAATGAAATTTGTATGCTGGCAGTATTTATTATAGCCGTCAGATTCTTCTATACTGAGTCTCATTTGTCCACGATTTTCTAAGATGGTGTGACATAAAAAAAAGTTTATATGTTATATATCTCGAAACACTCAACAGATTCCCACCAAATTTGGAGAAGTAATTGTACTCTGGTTGGCTATATTAATTTATAAGATTTAAGAGTGCCATACACTTATTTTTAAAATTATGGCTATAGCAATACTTTAACCTAGTGTGCTAAAACTGAAAGAATGTAACCGATTTCAACTTAATTTTAATACTTTATCTAAGACAATCATCGACGTGACATTTTTGTCCAACATTTATGAAGATTGTCAAATGAAATATATGGATGTTTTTATGCTATATCTCGATGACCGATCAACCGATTCCCACCAAACCTTATATGCGAGTACATAATGTAAACTAGCATGTTCTAGGTGCAGCACGCAATTTTATATGGCGTTTTTACAAATAATTTAGATAAGTATCTTGTATATATTAAAAAACATCAACACAATTCGACCAAACTTAGTACTCTAGCAGTATTTGTTACAAGCATCAGTTAGGCGTAACGCGATACTATTTTGCATACCTTCTTGCGAAATAGAGCCAGGCGAAAAAAGTGAACATTTTGCCATATTTTCGGAACAATTAAACTAATTTCCACCAAATTTTCCACAACATTAGTGCTACATAATGTTATGTAGATTTAACGTTATTTAAGAGAGGTCAGGCATTATTTAAAAAATAGCAGACTTATAATTATTTAAATAAGTTTGGCATATATATTAAACAATTTAATCTAACTTTTTATGCTTACAGTATCTATTATGAACATAGTCTACAAAAAAATTTTTAGGCAATCTTGTAAGAAAGCACCAAATAAGGAAAAAAAAATTTTCTGCCCTATCTTAGGGAACAATCAACCGATTAACACCAAATTATTCACAAGTGTAGCGCTATGGCAGAGGGCATGACGGCTTTCGTGTTTTAAGTCGCTCATACACTTGTTTTCAAAATTACATCCTTGTATATATTTCAGGTTAGTAGATCCTGTCATTAAAAAAATTAGACTCATTACGTCCGAACTTGATTCTCCTAATCCGGCCTCCGTAATGCAGTTGACTGCGCGCTACTTTATGGTACGACGTTCTGGGTTCGAGGCCCAGTTAAGGCACGTGCGTGTTTTTAGTTGTTTCACTACTATTGCGTATGATTTATAGTTTCATCTGTAATGATATTGTTGTCAACGAGACGTCAGAATCTACCAACCATCTATGGTTTTAAGAACTTAACTTGCAAAAATGTAGAGGACAGTAGGCTAATTAGTTATATCAGCAACTTCTTGTTTTATGATGACGGCACATATCGGGAAACATTCAACTAATTACTACCGTTTCAGTTCACGTATTATACATTTGTATTCCATCAACATTTATTTGACTTAAGGCCGTAGTCACATATTCTAAACCAAACAGCCGTGCAATAATTCAGGTTAGTATGTCATGTGACACTAATAGTTTAAACCGAAGTTTATATATTGGAAGTATCTGTGACAAACATGGAATGTTCTAATATATAATATTTTTGTCCGCAATTTATGAAGACATTACCATATGAGAAAAAGGAGATTAAATCATGGGGACCAATCAATCGATTTCCACCAAATTTTGCATTCATATAGTGCCACAGTAGGCCATGTGAACTTAAATAATTTAAGTGACTCACATACTTGTTTTCAAAGAGAGGGCCCTGTTATTATTACAGGTTAGTAAACAATTTTTACCAAATAATTTGACTTATTACAACTGAAGTTGATGTTCCGAATACTACCTCCATAATGCAGTTGGTTGTACGGTAGCTTATATTAAGAAGAGTGCTGAGTTCGAGTCTCGGTTAAGGCACGTGTATATTTGTAATTCTCTCACTAACGTTGCGTTTATTTTCTGGTTCCATCTTTTATGATATCTCTATAAACATGACGTCAGGCCTACCGACCATCCTAGATTTTAAGAACTCCGTCAATGCGGTTTCATCCTATCATAGGAAGGTAGGCGCATTAGTTTATCGGTAAGATTTATTTTTCAGTTAGCTATTTGGTGCAAGCATATCTACGTTCATAGTTACCACAGAAAACTAATTCTTTTTCAGCTTGTAGGAAAAAAATTTTTTTCAAGCGGGTAACATTTTTAAAATAATTAAGTGCATTTCAGGAGCTAAACTGACCACGTCGTTGAGATCTAAAATAAATAAATGCTGATTCTTTTGCATCACACATACCCTATCAAAATTATTGTCAAAAAATTATTATTTATGTTGATTGTGTAAAGTAAAATGTAAATATTTTGTTACACTATAAAATATTAACTATTAAGTATTTTTAAAATCAATAAATCAGAGTTTATTTAAATTAACATTTAAGCATATTTCATTCACAATGCTTCAGGAAGAAAATTTTGCTAAATAGAAGTAATATTATTATAAAAATGAAATATTAATTACAAATTTTTAAAAAATAATTAATATATTCCTGCCACGAAAGTTATCTACTTTATAAATTTAATGGCTGGAAATCAATTATTATATAAACTCTAAAAATTTTACTAGTTTTTATTACATGGTTAAGTTGGCATTGTTTGATGCTTATGTTGCAAAATGCGTTTTCTAAATAAAAATAACTGGATATTCGTTTAAAATGTAATTATAAATAAATAGTTTCCAATTTTCGGACAAGTAAATTATAGTAAAATATTTACTTGTGTAACAAAATGTATTTATTCGTTATATGAAACATATATCGTACATTTCTGACAGTGTAAGTAGTTTGTATTAATTCATAATTAGTTATGCACGTTAGATGGTCGGGTGCAGTATTCCGCTGGAAACCAGCCTCTTACATTCATTCTCGACACAGTTTGTACCAAGGTTGATGTCAGTTGCGCTTCAAACTGAGTGCTGTATGAGGAGCGTTGTGGCCCAGACCTGGAAGTGTGAGTGCAGAGTTGTGCTGGGGAAGTGTTGCAGAGTGTGTAGAGCTGAGAGCAGCTGTGTAGTATGTAAATGAGGAGCATCGTAGCCCAGACCTGGGTGTATGAGTGCAGAGTTGTGCTGGGGAAGTGTTGTAGAGTGTGTAGAGCTGAGAGCAGCTGTGTAATATGTAAATGAGGAGCACTCTGACCCAGACCTGGAAGAGTGAGTGCAGAGTTGTGCTGGGGAAGTGTTGCAGAGTGTGTAGAGCTGAGAGCAGATGTGTAGTATGTAAATGAGGATCATTGTGACCCAGGCCTGGAAGTGTTAGTGCAGAGTTGTGCTGGCGAAGTGTTGCAGAAAGTGTAGAGCTGAGCGCAGATGTGTGGTGTGTGTAGGCGCCCCCGCGGAGCAGCATGGGCCCATGCCTGTCATCGTGTACGTGCACGGCGAGTCGTACGAGTGGAACTCGGGCAACCCCTACGATGGCAGCGTGCTGGCCAGTTACGGTCACGTCATCGTCGTCACCATCAACTTCCGGCTCGGCATACTGGGTGAGTGTAGTGGTACTTGTCCTTCCTCTTGCCCGCTGGAGGAATACTGCACATATCACAGCAGGATCTAGGGCTTGTCATAGAAGTTCTTCAACTCTGTTTACAGGAAATATATACTACACCAAAGACATTTCGCTGTTAAGTGAGTAGTTTTAAAATCCTGGATTGAATGTACTTGTCCAACTATTCGTATTCCTCCACCGTAACTGTTTGTATTCCTCCACCGTAACTGTTCGTATTCCTCCACCGTGTGTAAAGTTAACATTCTCCTGAACTCTTTCACTTGATTTTACGTTGATCAAGTTATTGTAACTGTGGCAATGTTACTGACGACAATATGTTACTGCATGTAAGATAAATACATATACTTCTACTTAACTCGCTTGGTATTCATTTCACTGGCGAGAAAAAAAAGGCTGGATCTCCAGGTGTGTAACTTTCAGTTGGTTAACTTCCATAAAGAAATGTGGTAATGTGGGTAATTTGAAACTGTATGTTTAAAAAGAACACTTACATCTTCCCATTGTTAGTGAGTAGAAGGTGTTTTTGAAATCCTTAAATATTTTATTAAACTATAACGCAATATAATCTGAAATCTGTGACATTTTAAAATAAGACCACAATTACATTTCAGTGAGATATGAGTAATTTTTGATAACCGATCTATGCGAGTTAGTTAGCTTGCATCCGTATTCGATACCGGGAGGGATCTCCTTTACTTTAGTATATAGGAAACGTGGCGGATGTTGCCAGAGGCCGGAAATATTTTTAGAGAACTCTCGTCTCCTCCGCCTATACATTCGACTGCTACTCCATCATCGATCACAGTCAATGTGACACCTCTGGGACTACAAGAAGCTGAGTGTTGTTACTTGAATAAACATGACTTGTCAAGTGTTAACCCAACCATAGAGATATCCTCTACCCTCTTTNTTGTTTAACTTCCATAAAGAAATGTGGTAATGTGGGTAATTTGAAACTGTATGTTTAAAAAGAACACTTACATCTCCCCATTGTTAGTGAGTAGAAGGTGTTTTTGAAATCCTTAAATATTTTATTAAACTATAACGCAATATAATCTGAAATCTGTGACATTTTAAAATAAGACCACAATTACATTTCAGTGAGATATGAGTAATTTTTGATAACCGATCTATGCGAGTTAGTAGGCTTGCATCCGTATTCGATACCGGGAGGGATCTCCTTTACTTTAGTATATAGGAAACGTGGTGAATGTTGCCAGAGGCCGGAAATATTTTTAGAGAACTCTCGTCTCCTCCGCCTTTACATTCGACTGCTACTCCATCATCGATCACAGTCAATGTGACACCTCTGGGACTACAAGCAGCTGAGTGTTGTTACTTGAATAAACATGACTTGTCAAGTGTTAACCCAACCATAGAGATATCCTCTACCCTCTTTTATCCACCAGACATTTGAAAATAAATTCTGATTTCATCAGTATTTCGGAGTATTCCAAATCAGTGTGATCAATCAGTGAAATACGTACTATTGTCAGTTCGCGATTTCTACACACTTTTTGAATCAAACATATGAGAAATCACCTCATGTATGATATGTTTCGTTGTTTTCTGAATATGTCATGTATCACAAGCGTTAATNATGTTTCGTTGTTTTCTGAATATGTCATGTATCACAAGCGTTAATATAAAAGTTTCTTATTTTCAGTTAAATCGAGTTTTCACTTTTATTTTATTTATAATTTATGATATTTCATTTACCATTAATATNATACGTACTATTGTCAGTTCGCGATTTCTACACACTTTTTGAATCAAACATATGAGAAATCACCTCATGTATGATTTGTTTGGTTGTTTTCTGAATATGTCATGTATCACAAGCGTTAATATAAAAATTTCTTATTTTCAGTTAAATCGAGTTTTCACTTTTATTTTATTTATAATTTATGATATTTCATTTACCATTAATATGAGTAAAAACATGGAGAAAATAGGTGTGTTGGCAACGCACAGGAAGAAATAGTTCTCATGTCAAATAGTGTTACAGTGAGTGCACACGAATTCAGTGCCTTGTCCCTTTGGAATAATTGTTCTATAGTTACTTGCTTAAGGTTTGTTTGCATGAGGCGGAGGGACATCCTGGAAGAAGAACTTTAGCAGGGCTCCAGAAAAGTTGGAAGTAACCGTGAACATCCTATAGTCACAGGAAGTCAGTTAAGAAGCTGTTACAGAATGGGTGATGAGGCGAAATAACTGTGTGGTGTTCACAATCATGTCTGTACACACCACGAGTTTTGATTCACAGTTCATTGACCTCCTGTTTACTCGTACTTAAGGTGGAGGCTTTGGCATTTTTACGCACTAAACCACAATAAAATTGTTTCTTGTTAATATTAACTACGTACATGTAATCTTTAACTCTTAAATTTTGTAGAGTTAATTCCAATCGAACCTCTGTACATTTACTGTACATAAAATGTTGGTATTGCAACCACTCTTATAATTAACCTGAAGCACAATGTGGTTCTCATTTTTACCTCAACTTTAGTGAAAGCATACAATATCAAGATAGAATCAAGAGTAAACAGTTAACACATTTCGTGGTTCGTTAATAAATGCATGTTGTGCGTTTGAACTGTTTTCCAAAGTTGAAAAACTAATTTTTTCTATTCATGAAACAGCTCCTAAATTCCGTAATTTAATTACAGATGTTTTAGTTTACTAAATCTTAGCTGTTCGTAGATGTGTGCCATTTTTTAACGCCTCGAAATTAACCAGCACATAAGTGAAATTCAGCCACCGTATTAATAAGTAAACTACAACTGACTTCAAGTTGATCCGTGTTCGCATATTCAGGTAAAGTTTGTAGAGACGCACGAATTGTATCCGATCACGGGAGCCTTCAATCCCCTTGGATTTGTGAGAGAAGGAATATCAACCAGCCACGCATACCGCTACCAGTGTTTGATAGCACTGAGCCGATTGACTGGTAGCAACTACCAACTGCACTTGCAGAGAGGTCCGTAACTTCTGAGCTGGAGAAGAACCAGGAAAGTTTTGTCTTTCGAAGTGGTACATCATGAAAGTGCGTCCCAAGGGTCTGATTTCCGTTAAAGCCGTCTCAAACTCTAGGATGCTACAAGTTTAGCTCTCTTCCAAACAGCGTTCTACCGTAACTGCAGCACAGCATCCTCTACCAATATAAAGAGAAGCTTAAATTCGTCTTCAAAACCTACGTGGCCTAAACACTGTAACATATTTACTCCCTTTCAGTTACAATGTGAAACGATAAAGTCTTCTGGTGGAAGGGAATAAAACACAATTAAGAACTGAATGACTAAATAATCTTTACGACACTCAATCATATAATGAAAAATCTTCAGAACACACTCGTGCAGTTTACCTGACAAAAGGAGTTTTGATTTTATTGCCATTTCAAAATAGTTAAAATCTTTACTTTTCTGCAGAGGCCCTGTCCTTATATGTCTAAAAATTGCAACTCTTTCCAGCAAGGAACTACACCATGTCGCAAATTAGTCTCCCTACATTTGTGAGCTAAGTAGCTACATTTTGATGTTTATAGCCTCGCGTAACCGGTATATGAATTTCACTTTATACTCTTCAATGAATAGAAACTCCAAATTGTGTGTAGGAATATGTTTGAAAGTGAAAGAGCGCCTGGTATATAAGTATAACCAAAAGGCTTTTAAAGCACAGTCACCAAACTTTTTCCCTGAAAAATTTAAAAATTTCCGTACGTTTCAATGAACGTATTGCTAGAAGTGAAGAAATCCAGTAACATGGTGCCTCTCGCATTCATTACAAATGCTCTCTAATATATTTCAGTTATACAGCGTGTTCTCACGTGTTACGACGATTGAGAGGTGATTCCATAATAAAAGTGAGGTAGAAAAAATATGCACAATTTACGACCATAGGTGATTGTTAAGAATGATATTCACCATAGAAAATGGAGATAAAATCATTAAAAGAAAATATTGGAATGAGTGAGAGAGTAAGGGAAGATATTTGAGCGGTTCTTAACATCGAGGTCTTGAGCCGATGAGGGTGAGGTGAGATGAGTATGGAACAGCCCTGGAATGAAAAAGAGGGGAGAGGGGGAGTTCCCCGATAAAACACCCGCTGATCAGTGGCATCGACTGGCACGATTCCCACATGCGAAAATCCGGGGGTGACCTCACCGGGAATCGAACCCGGTTCGTCGATGTGTGAGGCGAGTAGTCTAACCACTGCACAACCATGGCCTCATATCGGAAGCTATTAGATATCAAAGAAAGCAAATTCGTACAACGTATAACAAATCTAAGATCATCCACCTCTGAAAATGTAGGCCTAATTGTTTCCTATACCATCCCCAGTCAGAAAATAATAGGGGTGTTTACACTCACATCGCAGTAAATTCTGAATGTGAGTACCTGCTAAAATCAACAAAATGGATTATTAAACAGTGCACATAAAGGTCGCTTTGTTGTAAGAATCTAACCCACCCTGTTTGCAAGAAAACAGAAAGCAAATTAATGGGTGGCCTTCCAAAATCTTGGAGGTAGGCAAACAGAGTGGTGTGTGAGATGAACGTGTTACTATCGGGTCTACCAGTGATACAGGCATCTGGTGAGTAATAATTAGCGAGTACGTCTTAAGCAACCAAAGGATGGCAGCAGAAACTACGTGTCCCACAGAGATCACGAATATGATTCTGATTTATGGTGAAGCCAAGTGCACTGGCATACTAGATGCGCGATTGTTGGCAGCTGGGAGTGTCCTATGGATCTATAGAGACCGTTATATGCAAGAAAGAAAGAACACACGGAAGTTATAGGAAGAAGTGCCTACCATAGTGGAGGAACAAGCCTCTACCTTTGCTCACGAGGTAGGTTCGTTGCACAGTGCAGTGCGGGGTGTGTAGAACGAGCCGCTACTACACTCATACCACAGAAGAAAGGTGCAGGCCATGGGCCCCTATTACTTTCCTTCTAGAACCAGTTTCTGTGCCTGGTGTCTGCAGCAAACAGCTCGTGATCCGGAGTGCCGCACGTTATACTCATCATGGTATGTGTAACAGCTAGAACGGCTACATCTGAGATCATGGAAACCCACACACCACGAGCATCACATCAAGTGCAGTTCTGGGTGAGTATGTGGGCAGGCATAGTAAATTATTATCTGGTCGGACAATACAGTACCTCTTACTAGAACTTTTGGATAGTTATGTGTACCAGTAGTTCTTGAAGCAGACGTTACCCGAGCTGTTAGATGACATAGAACTACTTGTATGTTGCTACACGTGGCTTAAGCATGGAGTCTCACTGCACTATGATGCTCGTAGTGTGCGTAACAACCTCGATAAGCACATCCAGAAATATGGATAGGAACAGGTGGGCTTGTCACTTAGCCTGTTCTCTCCTCTGATCTAACTTGGTACTACTGCTTGTGGATCCATGTGAAGAGCCTGGTCTACAAGACACGAGTCGACACAGCAGAAGACTGCTTGGCAAGGACCATAGCTGCCTTCGGTACAATCCCAACCAACCCCGCTTTGTTCCATAGTGTGTGACAGTCAATTATATAAACTCTACGACAAAAAAATTCTAAAAATCCACAACCAGGATCAACAGTCATACTCTCGAAACCAAACCCATACACAAAATATTACATAATATATCTTTCTTGGCATTGAGATTCTTGATTAACAATCACGTCATCGTATTTGGTGACATAATTAGTTAGTTCACCAATATTTTTTAATATATTTCCTGGCCATTATCTTGTCCTTCTGTAATGACTCCATGGTATGTTTCCCTAAGGAAACCCACCCACGATCAATACAGTTTTCCTTATTCCAAGCACCTGTTGTGCCGGTTTCCTACCAACCTATGAAGATGTATAATGGGGTATCATGTAACTTGATAAACAAGCATAAGTAAAACACAAGCAATCCTGAATTTGAAATAGCGATAACAAAGCACACGAGGCTCTCAGTTTGCCTATCCCAAAGGTATTGCACGGCCTCTCTTAATTCTGAGGACTTTAGTCGCAAACGTAGAGGATTAGTGCGTTACAGCTAGCAAGGTTTACTGTACATTTTCGCTGGTTATAATTCGTCTCTCGATTTTAGAAACTACTTTGGGCTGCAACATTTACTATGATATAATAGTGACGACCCCTATTTTGTTTCTGACTTGGGAAATTTGTTTACAATTAACTTTTCAGAAGTAGATTCATTTATATTGTACGAATTAGCTTTCTTTCATCGCTTATAGTTTCCAAATTTTTATAACTGAATACTTCTTATTTTCCCAATTTCAAAAGTGATTAACATTCTTACTATTTACATAAGTGGGAAGAAATGGCCCGTTCTAATGCAAGTAGCTGGCGGCCCCATATTGGGGTGCTCGTCTCCACCTTCTTGGATGGGTGACACATCTGCCATATTGGATGTTATCACCGCGGCCATATTGGATGACCTTGACCTTTGGTCTCATATCTTGTTTCTGGTAACCATTTTGTTTATATTTGTTTTTACTTTATGCTCGCTCATTCCATCTTGTTTATTTATGCTCTGTCATTCCATCTTGCTACTTCATGCTCTGTTATTCCATCTTGTTTCTTCATGCTCTGTCCTTCCATCTTGCCATTTAACACACTACCATTCTGTCTTGCTACTTCACGCTCTGACATTCCTTCTTTTATCTTCTCTCCTTTCCTCTCTCCCACCTCTTTTCCCCCTTACAACTATTTCGCCTTCTTCGTTCGCCATCTACATAGTTCCATCGTGACCTTCGTTCGACTGCTGCCTGCTAGGGATACTAGTGACGGCCATGTTGTTAGTGACTACCAGAGTGCAACATCCTTTTACATATTCTGTTTCTGGCACTACACTCTATTATTCACATCCGTTCAACACCGCCATCTTGGATGTCATCTGCTGTAAGCAGTCATTTTGGAAATCCTTTGATGTAGATGTTTCTTCGCCTAAGTCGATGAATGACACACTAGAGTGTCCATATGTGGCATGTACACCTTTCGTTACTGTTCTACAGCCATCTTTGATTTAAGTCGTCTAGCAACACCCAGGAGAGCTTTGATAGCTCAGAAAGTTGTGTGGAGGAGTGTGGGATCGACTGCTGGACCTTGGGTATAACGTTGTCTCGGCTATTGGAGCAGTCTGGAAAGTAGGGTTTTAAAATACGTCATTGCAGCAAACACCTTTCATCTTCATCATTTTTCCATTAAAATGTTATTACAAATATTAGTCCACTTTAGTGGTAATCTGTCGCAAGTGCATCTCTCATCTGTGCTCGACCACCATATCGGGTTAAGTCGATAAACTACATGCTAGGCAGATTGATTATGATTGATTTAATATTCATTATGTTTAAAAATGTATTTAAGGTATGTAAGAGGAGAAGGAGTGAGATCAGGGAGAGGAGGAAGAGAATAGGTAGGAGAAGGAAATGTTTATCATTCTGTATAAGATTGTTAGAATATAATAATTTGAGATTCAATCATATTCTGCATGTAAATTATTATTTTGCATGTACATAACTCCCCCTAGATCATCCAAGGCATGCAAGTACAATATTAAAATACAATTAGTCCTACATCACATAATGGCTCAGGATTAAACTAAGAAATAAAATGTAGTACATCTTGTTATTTATTCACAAAATTATTTGGAACCCAATACAGTAATAAATAAAGTATTATGTTTGTTAGAATTATATTCTTGAAATATATATTCTTAACACTTTAAGTGTTGCTTATTAGAGCCTGCTGTAGTTGAACACTCCTCTCGTTCTTTCCTCCTAGGACCATTTGGGAGAGAACCTAGCAGAATCAAATAGTAACCTAGAAACAAATAACTCACAATTATAATAGTTTTCACACAAACACACATGATGAAATGTTGTTCTTCCTCTTACTGCTTGTATTGTAATAATGTCAACAGCTTTCCAGGCATTGGGACTGGAGTCTACACAAAATTTTGGCAATCATATTGAAGAGCATTAAATTCTTCTTAAAATCTTATTTAATGTCACATAGTAAGCTCAATAATAATTTTTCAATATACTGAGAGTATTGTACAGGCGAGTTAACAACACCGAAACCTAAGAAAATAACGTCGAAACTAAGTAAAAACCATGCTTAAACAAAAAAAAAACAATCCATAAATTTAAGTTAACAAAGAAGAGAAAAACTTACACCAAAATGATGAAGAAATTACGTGAGTGAATAATGAGTGCAACTGGAGATAACTGGGTAAATGAATAAGTTCATTACCAACCCTCATAGGTTACAGTGCAGAAGGCGAATGACATTTTCAAGTGCTTCCTATCTCTCTTCTTTGGTAAAAGCATCAAATTCCTGTAAGTATNTCCATGAGGCAGCATATGTACACCATTATCCATTATCAACCTCATATCATCCATCCAAGAGAGCAATAATTTATTGGAACACTCAATATGAAGTATGTGACGACGATATCTTATAATATGCATTTTGCGTCTGATAGAGGTCTGTTCCTCCAGAACAGTCAGGTAATCTTGGAAAGTAATCTTCTTCCACACAATACACTTTTGTACACCTTTCGCTCTTTTTGATTATTTGCCCCACATTTGTATGAATTCATTTTAGCTCGCAGGCCCACAAAATCACTCATCAGCAACCCATTGCACACATCCTTAAATTTGCCAGCTACTTTTTTGTTGACAATTGAGTAGCAAGGGTGGAAGGTAAGATAGCATCTGGTATCAAACTCATTCAGAAACACAGGATCACTTCCCAAGTCGTGATATAAGTAATGTGTTATTATTTCATAGGTGAATGAATCTCTGTCCATATATGCGAGGTGAAGATTGTTGTTGCTGTTCTTCTTCTTCATGACACTGTAATGGAATTCATGCACCAATGTCTTCGATAGGCACAGATAGTAAAACCAGCATAGATCAGCTTATAGAAAAGAATGCCTTCTATGTCCAGTTACACCGGTAGAAGTTATTCACTGTGGTTTGTTATATCCTTGAATTATGGTTTCTTAATCATCTTCTTTATGTGTCACTCGTCGAATAGCAATTCCATCATCTGTCTTTACTACTTATTCTCCATAAACTTTCCAAAGGTGGAGTTATTCGCCAGCTTGAAAAAATCTTGCTCGAAGTCATTGCTAGCAATTTGATGTTTCCTGGTATTCAAGTCGATGTAAGGACTCAATAATGGAGTCTGTATGAACTGTGTAACACCATGTACTTTCTTCAGTTTTAGCCCATGCATCATAGCTTGCTTCGAGTTGAGATAGTGTACAATATAGTGAGTCTTGGTTTTCAGCATTGTAAGAATATTCTTATGCTTTTAACCTGGAGGACACTCATTGACTGGCAGAAAAGGCAAGTCCATATGATATTCATGCAGGGAGGTGGGATATTCAACATCTACCTCTAAAATATAACCTCTATCAGAGTTATAAGCCACATTAATCACATTTATATTGGTGTCACACCACCAGAAGTCGCATTGTGGGAGTGGGAGGAGCGACATTGCTTTCCAATGAATGTTGTTGGCATCGACATATTGTAGGTAGGTAAAGGTTTTGGGGAGTCGAACATTTCAGTATTTTACATTATAAATTGTCTCAGACAGTCAGTGCATGAAAATAGTCTTCGTCCGAGATGTTGGAGTCCGTTAATCTGTTGTAAAACTTATCCTTGTCTGGTAGTTTCACCTCGCCTAGTTATGCCCAAGAATCCATATAGTCATAAGGGCACACATCCTTACGAGTGACAAGACTCATTTCTTCCTGAATAAAAAATTTGGCGGTATTCCTGAACTTATCAGAAGGCAGGTTTTGAGCTAGACTGGCAAGAGTCGCTGACATGAAGCGAAATGTGTCCACGAACTGCATGCTGAACCTGTCACCCAGTGATTTTGAGAAAGATATAATTTTTTCTTCGCATGAGGAATGATGATTTTTTTGTTGTCATAGTCTAGTTTCTTTATAATGAAATTCTCTTCATAGGATAAATACTGAAAGAAGACTGGTAATTTCTTCAGTCGCCGTCTAAGCATATAGCCATTGTTGCAAGCTCTCGCCAATTTATTTGCCACTAAAATGTTTGTGGTCTCGTATTTGGCGGTTGTTGGACTCAAAGGTGACGGAGAAATAGCAGCATGTAGAGGCTTGGGCAAAAGAAACTTGTTTCGAAGGTGTCAGAGGAGTCATTGATATAGATGTCTCATTATTACCTTCAATTTTTTTTTTGCAATATCAACGATGTCGTCCATGAAGTGCTTCTCGGCATCGATTTCTCTGCAGATAATTGGTTCTGCAGGCAGGTCTGAAGTCAAACATGTAGGAATGATATAAGTATCAACACAAAGATATATACAGTAGCTGCATACTTCATGTTTTTGATATGTATATGCATAATGAGGGTTAGGGTCATATCTATCGCTAGGCTTTAATATTTCCTCAAAGCCACAATATGCTTATATCGGCACCTTATCACCATTTCTGTAATTTCTTAACTTCGGTAATTTCTTAACTTCAAAACAGGTGAATCGCCAATCTTCTCGGGCTTGGGCATCTCATCTCGTAGTGGTGCATGTGTAGAACAGCACCTCTAGCGTTCTTGCAAATCTTATTTTCCTGTGAGACATGATACATGAGGTCCGTTGTCAATGTATGTAAAGCAACATGTACAAATGTAAATTTCATGCTCATGTGTCAGAAGATGTGGACGGATGAGTCGTGAGAAGTTGTTAATGCATGTAAAATGAGAATTATCTTCATCATTGGTGAGAAGAAGGCCGATGTGTGTTGGTATTACATTCTTGGTTACATACTTAGAAACCACCTTCATGTTATCATCAAGATCATATAAGTTTATGGATACCTCAGGGTTTCGTCTCTCATACACTTCAATCTGTCGTAATTGCAGAGGAAAGTGCGAACCTCTGAAGTCAAATTTGTCTTCCAGGTCACAGTACAGATGGTTCAGTCTTTCAGGATTAGGTCTTTCTACATATCCAGCCAGCACAGCCTTTTTGAAGCACTAAATGTCGGTATTCTTGGGGTTTATTATCGCCTTTTTAGCCTTAATGGGAGCAGGCAGATCAATGTAGGAAGAGGCCTTCAGTGGATCGAGATTATTTATTCTTAATTATAGTTGCTTTATGGATGATAAAGTCCAGCCAGAGCCCTTTCTTGTATTCTTTTCCTCTTCCTGGCAAATTTTTTGATGCTGTCCACTATGGCTTTATCTACATCATTGATATTATGCACAGCGATGTTTTTAGTCTTGTGAGCAGACATCACTCTCGTCTTCATGTGGCTCAGATTTCCCATACTCGCATTGCAATACAATATTAAACTTGATGCCCCCATTCGCTTCAATTTCTTCAATGACCTGGTAGATTATATTTTGTTTAAAGTAATTTCATTATCTACGAATATCTTTATATTAATTTGCATCACTGCAACCAATGTCTTTAAATTATTGCGAAAAGCAGATTCAGCCTCCACAAACCCATTAGAAATAGTAGTCCCAGCTCCAGCAACTATTCTAGAACGAGCCAAAGTTTACGAGACAACTTGAGGTGTGCTAGATGGTCCCAGGTGAAATGTTCTGAATGGACCTGGCCGAAATGTAGGTGCTGCAACACATCGCTTCTTTGCAGGAGGTGGAGCAGTTACATTACATTTAGGAGCATGTTTTGCATGAAACTCTGTTCTGGTGAACTCCTCGTTGCACTTCTCACACCAGTAAGTCCTGCAGTTGGCTTGAACTTGCACGCTGCTTCATGTCGACGTGCATCACCAGTATGAGAAAACTGAGCATTGCAATATCTACAGTTGCTGGTTTCTCTCTGCCTGATATCACTGCCGCATCTCTCTGCATGTTGCTTCAGTTTATCCACATGAATAAAAGATGTGCCACAGATTTTGCAAATATTTTTTCCCTCATTAAGATAACAATTCCTTTCATGACGCAAACAATTATGGCAAGTGCTGAATAACTTATCACAAAAAATGCATTTCATGATTGGCTGTTGAACAAAGGTGCTTCCAGAAGCCATAATGGTTTCAAATCATTTAAAACAAATGATTATATGCTAAAAACCTAAATATGCCATAAACACTTGATGTGATAACCTGAACTACTAAACCTATCTCTTGATGTATTAACCTAAAACCTAACTCTTGATATTTTAACCTGACTAAAATTCTTGAAGTTCTACCTAAACCCTTACTCTTGATTTACCAACTAAAACTAATAAGTACGCAAGACATAAACTCTTGAAGTAAAAAACTACCGAATACAATAAAATCCTCATATACTAGCTAAATAACACAAAGTACTAAAACCCAAAATGCACTCCAGCTAACTCTCAAACTGTCACTCCAACCATCACTCCAGAAGCACTTGAATATTGAAACACGACGAATGATGAACAGCGACTGAGGAAACACAAGGTTATGACTAGAGGAATCATGTTAGACTTCACCTGTTGTACAAGCAGCTGGACAAATCTCGACTCGGTATTCGCAGGTAGGCTGACATCATTATTTTTTCCTAAGAAATTATTTCTATCTACGTGTGGAGCAATCACTCAGGGAGGCAAGTCATGTCTCAGGCTTGCTGAGATCATGCCCTATTCTGAGAAAAACCCAAGCATCATTCCTAAGACAGTTGTAGCTCCTGATGTGCGCCACTAACTTTTTGAAACCACTCGAAGTTATTCATGTCGCTGAGGAGGTTGACATCATACCTATTTCTGGGAAAACCTCAGACGACATTCGGAGCTAGTTTCAACTAGCAGTGATGCACATGGCTCCTTATTTTTGTCATCCAGTCGCCTCTGACGATATATGAATATCAACCACCTACAAGTTGAAGGAATGCAAACTCGCGCCAGAAGCCCCTAGAGCCTGTTGCGACAGAGTATGACTCACGACTGCCAGTCTGCATCACTCACACTTAATGGGTTGTTTGTGTTCAGCCACATCCATTAAGTATATATCACCAGTGCTGCTCGCTAACCTGTTCTTGTGGTTACAGCAATCGTCATACTGTCGATAATTTCATCATGTTCGAACAGGAAAAGATTTGTCTCGCACACAATTTATTCTTCCAAGCAGGGTTCATAGTATTGGATACTTTAAACTAAGTCATTCGAAATACATATGCTTGCAATAAATTTTTATTTAATCTCGTCTGTATATTTTGTTAGTAGAAAGATAAGGAGTGATCCAAAACAAAACTTTATTCATTTGCAAGTATAGTATAAATCGAGCTGTTTTTATAGCTGGTATTACATATATATCATATTATTTTAAAAATACATATGGAAGTAGTAGAAATTTGTTCGTTTTAGTCAATTACTTTTCCATACACAGATGTATACGATGTGATAGTTTTCAGTTTAATAAATACTTCATATTAAAATTTCGCACCATTTCCTCTAGTAAAATCATTTGTAAGATAGTTACATTTTGTTGTAATTTTTTTTTTCATTTACTATTTTATTTCAGATATATATTATTTTCTCAGGTGAATTTATGTTAACAGTACAATCAGCTTAATATGTTTTACAAATTGTTTATATAGGGCTTAACAAATTTTTAAGACATAAAGATATATATGAAAACAAAGATTATTTTGTTTTCACATTCATGACTTATTCAGCAAAAATATTTACCAAACACTAATTACTTGATACCAGCTCCCTTTTACACACAAAATAAACATTATTTCTTTTTTGCATTGATTCGAATACACCTTTCATAATTGTTAAATTAAGTATTATATGAACAGTAAATGCTGGAGAGATTGTCGATGTAGGAGTTGGTAAATTTGTTTGTGACACGTCTTCAGAGAGGTCAGGGTGAGATGGAAGTCGTTGTTGTGTATGCTAAGTAGTACCCTCATCAAGCGATGTAATGTGTATGTTGCTGCTGTGACTAGACTCTCGAACTGCTACAAAAATCATCGAAGAGATATCCTTCAGTGTGTTGGCTTCTTCGGTAGAAGCTTCTGGAACTGATGTGGCAGCAGCCTGGATCATCATTTCGGTTGAAGGTGCTGGTGGAACCGCAGTCATCAGGATTGTGGAGCAGTCTGGCGAATGCAGAGGCAGGATTCTTACGGCATGTGCTGCAACTTATTCATGTGAGCATGGTAATAGAGTATCTTCATGCAAGTAGCACACTGAGCACTGCCCATGTGTAATAGAGTCAATCATATGTTGACCTGGCTCAAACAATACTCGTTCATGGGCAAACATAGTATGAAAATTTCCATCACATTCGTCTGTGTAAGTGGGTAAATGTCCACCATTCCATTACGAGTACATAACCCTACTCAATCCAGGCTTCGCACTTGCATTGTGGTTTACTGTATAAAATGCTGCCATCGTAGTTACTCTGTGATACGCAACAAACTTAATGTACATAGGTGTGATGAGACTCCATAAGTATGATGTCATGATAAAATGACATCATCGGAAGAACTTGACCAGTACAGACAAGAACCTGGAGATGATGTCACAACAGGTCTCCAGATATTTACACTTGCTTCTACAAATAATTTCACCTTCTATGGTTACACCATCTGTTTCTGATTGCTCAGTCTGAGCTTCTATGTCCATGATGGTAATCTACTTACACAACCGACTTTGGATTAACAGGGAACGGTCCACACATACACACTGAAGAGCAACCTACATTCATGAAGAATAGTCTGGTGTTCGACGATGTTGCACTCATCACGCCACAGAAATATAACACCAGATGCACCTTCTCGTAATTTGAAGTACATTTTGTTTTCAACTTTAAATTCATCAATGCCTTGGAATTCAGCACATATGGAAAGGTCGTCTCCAGTTGCTGGTAGCTCACTCTTTGGATGGAAATTAAAAACTACTCATCTATTTAGATTGTGTCATGGATATGTTTGAGTGTGGAAACTATCGTAGAACTGGGCAGGCAGGTGGAGGTTAGTTTCATATTGGCCCTAATAGCCCACATATGATTCATAATATCACATACTTATACTTGCTGGTTTGAAAATTATTCTTGTGTAACCGACGAAATATTATTCTGCTAGCTGCTGACCTTGATTTTTGAACTATTTACTGCATTTGCAATTTCACTAACTCCACTGACCAGACCACCCAGTGCTGAAAGTCCTGGTAGGAAGGCACCCTGCTAATTTCCTCTGCACCCTTTACTCTGTCTCTTACTTTTATTTTGTTTCTGGCTGAGCTGCAAACCCAACCCGCATTAGATTTTAGTCTTCATTATTTTGGACACATCCCAGGCAGTCGCTTATTTTCCAAACTTTGTTTGGAGTAATTTAGCTATTTTCTTGACTATCGGTAAGAATAGCATCGACTGCATGCCTGTCTTCCAACTTGTCACTGGTTGCGTACGCGATATCTGGTTCCTTGCAGGTATTATTAAGTTCATTCACACCAACATCACCATGTGCAAACCTTTTGCAAGCTTTGTTCCCGGACCAAAGAACTTGTATCCAGGAATATGTGATTCAAATGGAAGGTTTTTTTACAAGCATGGCTTACATGGCCTTTCTTCACCATACCGCTCTGATGCATCACAACATACTCATTGCAAATTAAATAAAAGCAATCATTTATATACTTTTTCAATCAGTATCATTCTAGAGACTCCAAATATTTGGATGTAAAATACTAATGATGCGTCCCTGATGTCGCTTCAGTTGTAAAGCGTTTATAGTCTTATACAATTTGCATCGACATGAAGCAATTACCTGCAGAATGAAAACTTCAAGTATGNCATTATACAATTCGCATCGACATGAAGCAATTACCTGCAGAATGAAAACTTCAAGTATGGCATTTCAGTGAAACTCTGCTGGAGGCAGTTTACTCGGAGTGATATTTTGAAGGGACAGTGAAAATTTTGAGGCTCTGATTCTTTGTCAATGCAATCACATCCTCATGCTCTGCAATTGCCACAGCATACTCCACATTTGCCTCTGCAGACTCCGCATTTGACTTCGCACTCTCCACGTTTGACTCCGCACGCTCAGCAATTGTCTCTGCATGCTCCACAATTGTCTCCACAAACTCTGAAACTTTCATCACCTGCTCCGCAATAGTCTCAGCATGCTCTTCATTTGACTCCACACCCTCCGAAATCAGCTCCACATGCACCACAAGATAATAGTGGTAACCTACACATTGTCAAACAAGTCGTCGCTCTACCCATACGTATTCCTGCAGAGGATTATGCCATCTCTCACGAATCAAGACATGGAAGCTTATTTCTGAAAACTCTTTGCAACA
>NQII01008341.1:1539-44257 GCA_002778355.1 Clitarchus hookeri
TTTTTTTTTATTAAAACGTACGGGCGACGGTAGTATGGCGGGTTTTCTGCCCTCAAGCAGGAAGCTCACACGCATATGCTTACACTGCTAGTTTTTGTGATAATCCTATATGAACACTGTTTCACATAAGTTGCAGTATTTATTTAATTGCATAAATTCATAGGAAGAACTGCACCTCGCATTACGCGTGGCAAGTCATTTTCGCTGGGACATAATCAGCAGCTCGCTAATTCATTGGCTGACATCCAGCCAGTAACTAAACTCTTTAGTATGTAGGCCTAAACACGTTCGGTGTAATTTGGAATGATAGGAAGCTCGTAAGTGTAAGAACACAAACAAACATAGCTGGTGATCCTTTACTGGGTTCATAAGACGACTCACTTATATCTGGTCGTGGCTGCCAGTAATTATTACGATAAGGATGGACCTTATAAATTAAACTAATACGTTCGACTTTGAAAATTACAAAATACGGCTGGAAATATTTTCTGACGCAATCATACCGTAAACCGACTAGCCAGTGAATGGCTTTTGACTTGGTCACTGGCAGTATTTATCTCTGCTGCCCCCTTGGATTGGATAGAGTACAACTAGGCTATAGTTCTTTCACGGTCGCTTCCAACTTTTCTGAAGTCCTGCTAAAGTTCTGCTTCAAGGATATTCCTCCGCGTAATGCAAATAAAGCTCAACCAATTCTAGAAAATTATACCAAAGGGACAACGCATTCGTGCGCACGAGTGATATTATTTCGTATAAGAACTATTGCTTACCAGGCATTTTCATACATGTTTTCCCACTGTATTTTATTCATATTATTTATAAATGAAATATTATAATTTATAGGTAACATATAAGGAAAAGTTAAATTTAACAAGAAAGAAGATACATTTATTTTAACAGAAGTAAAAACGCATGTGATACATTACAATGTAGGAAACAACCGAGCACGTTATATATGGGGGTTATTTTTCAAAGGTTTGATTCAAAAATTGTGAAGAAACCGCGCATAGACTACACAATGTTACCGCCAAAATAACTCCGAGGAAGACGGCAAAGTAGTCGGCTGCTCTACAAGCGAGAAACACCTGACGCTAAAGATGGAACAACGAACGCCTTGAGATAAGGCGGGGATAAATAATAGACGGAATGCAAGTTGTTATGAATTTACTTTTAAGTCAATTCAAACCTGACAGGAGTTATGGGGGTAGCTAAATAATGAGTCATGATTAGGTAGAGCACAGAAGTACAAGATGCAGTTTGTTGAACATAAGGATTATACAATCACTATTTATGTGACTATTGATCGGGGGAGCTTAAATGGAATACCAAGATGCTAATTAATTATATTAAGTATTATTACCTCATGCCATTACTATTACAATCTAATTGGAAAGTCCCCGCCTTGTTCATATTGCCGGAGGCTGATTCTAGGAGGCGGTTAACGACGGCCGGACACTCAGATCTTCAGTGGCCTTCTCGTTCCAGTAGCCCTACGACAAAAGACGCAGCTCCCTGTGTTACGTTTGCCTATATCAGGTGCGTTGTTTGAGATTTTCGGCCCCGTTTACTGGCCTGTGGAGGGGGTTTGTGCAACTGTTTTTCGCAAGGTGTTATTGCAATCACGATCGTGCCCTGGTTCAATGTTTCAAAGTATGATCAGGCAGGCCGTTCAGCTAAGGCCCGGCCACTTCATAACAAAGTGTTGGTAAATTGGGAACACCCCGAGAAAACACACTGGCAACATTAGTCTGTTTTCTTAAGCGTGAACATCTCGGAGTTACCCCGTCGGGAATCTAATCTGGAAGGCGGTGATGGGAAGCCGGTGAGATAAGAGATATTTTCCGGAAATTTTATGAAATCGGAAACCGTAGAGAATCCGCAAGAAAATTTGACGACACTGCTGTGAGAGATAGGGTACATGCGTGTTTGTATACTTTTTAAAAGAAGAAAATACGAGATACTAGTGAAATACGCTCTTACAGAATAAATTAACAAAAAACTGCAAGATACAGTTTGTTGACAAAATTTGGTGCTATTTTACTTGAGATAGTTAACGTACACCTATTACACGCATGAGCAAACCTAAGCAGAAGAGATAGTAAATTTATTTTTCGCGTATATGCTTTCCACGACAGGCATTTATCTATCCATTTAGAATATATTATTGAGTATTTCCGAAACGCCTCAACTAAAATTATCAGATTTAGCAACTTTCATAATTCAGTGCATTATGAATATGTCTACCTTCCGTTAAGACTAACAAAAATATATTGAAAATGATAATAAAAAAATGATTACCTGTCGTTAGTTTTATTTTGTGAGCGAATAAAAAGAAATGTTAATTCAGTTATTTATTAATAATATTTACGGTAAATTTTTCATTATTTTCAAGATTCGGGATTGTAGCAGTTGTGCAACTTTGCCAATTAGTATTGCAAAGGAATTTACATTTTACGATGAGCGCATCATATATATTATTATATTCACGAACTTTAATCCGTTAGCAAATTAAAATTAAATTCATATGCACACATTGCCGAGACAGAAAGAAAGTGAACGCCCTCGCGTGACGCTGGTAGTTAGATTGGCGGGTGGTTCACATAATTTATCAACGCAAACTTAACACTAGCTTACCCTGCATTCGATATTGATAGATTGGCCGTTGGTCGATAACCAGTACTAATAGTCAGGAAACGCTTAATGACGTCGCCCTTGGTGGTTCCCAGTGAAATTAAATAATANGTCGATAACCAGTACTAATAGTCAGGAAACGCTTAATGACGTCGCCCTTGGTGGTTCCCAGTGAAATTAAATAATAAGGCAACTGATGAGGCACGTATAGTGACACCGATATAACCATCACACTCAGCATTATGTCGCACTTGACATTACCAAACGTAATAACATTTTAACAGATGATACAGTAGCTCTGATGGTCACTTGAAAGAGAATGTTTTGTTTACAACTGCCATGTTTAAAAGCTACATATAAATATGGGAACCTTGTTTTTGCGAAAACATTCCACGACTACTTGTACTTCGAAACTCTTTAGTTCAGTTCCACCTTTTCAATTGGGTGATTTTAATTGTCTTNACATTCCACGACTACTTGTACTTCGAAACTCTTTAGTTCAGTTCCACCTTTTCAATTGGGTGATTTTAATTGTCTTGCGTCTTAGATATCCGGCTAGGAATCACGGACGTCCAGTGCCAGAATAACTTTGCTCTGGTTGGCCCAGTCTGGTTGGAAAATGTCTTGTCATAAAGACATGTGGCAATTGAACAAAGGAAATCTGTACGCGTGCACATAGGATATTGAAACCTATGCTGTGCCTACGTGTAAACAGGTGGAATGACATATGAACAATAACATTTCCTTTTTATACTTCATGCAATGCGAAATTCTGTAGTACCAACTGTGTATAGAACTTGTAGCAACACCGATTTAACTGATATCCCCATATTTCATTATTATTATTATTACGAAAGTGAAAAACTTATTGTTTTATAAAGGCATTCGTCATCGTTAAAAAATGTGTCAAAATTTCCTTGTGACAAAAGTAGCTTCTGAAACTTTAAGCCCTCATGCTAAACTTCATGAGAGTAGAAATAGTAAAATTAACAACGCAGCTACAATACATCGCCAGTGCTGCTTGCACCACCTGCTATCAGCAGTGCTGTATTTTAGGGAAACCCTCTTTTTTTTTTTTGGTTCTCGGCCAATTAAGTGCGAGGGGGCAATGCGGGTTTCCCAGCGATGGGGAGAGAATAGGGAAGGGAATAAGAAGAGGGGGCATAGGGGGGTGGTGCAGATATGGGTCACATGACCCCCAGGGGAAGGAAACGCAGTGTAAATCTGGCCAGATTGCATCACTTTATGTGATCGCAGTTTGAGGTCCTCTTGTTGTGCCGAGGAAGAGAGGGCGGCTGAAAGGGCGAGCGAGGTTGAGCCGTGGGCCCTACATCCAACGGACGCCAGAGCCGTCGCGGGCATTAAGATAAGGCCGACCTCAGATTTAAAGGCGATTCTATTAAAAATTTTAAACTAAATTTCTCCCGCGGTGCTCCCCCTCGACGTGATACGAGAGGGCGGTATTGCCTATAAAATCCCCCCTTTATCTTAGAGGTACTTCGCACGAGTAATGCAAACTAAGTTTTCGCTGATAGCAGAAACCGCCCTTCGTTTTATTTCTGCACTTCATCACAGTACTGAAGAATGGACATCAGTGTAGAGTACAGTGCATAGGCGATAGATAATGGAAAGGCAAGGGTGACATCATTGAAATGTGATTCTAATATATGTATACGTATATGTAAAATACACATTTTTGTTTAATTTGCGTAGGTGTACTTATGGCATTTATAACACACGCATACACACAGACTATATATATTGTGTGGGGCACTTTCATTCTCAAAATCTCTATTAGCGATATTATAGCGGAAGGATTTATATATTTCCCACTTGCTCGCTCTGCACAGTTATCAGATACTGCAATATTATCATCTTCTACCATACAATTTATAAGTCACCAACTGTATAAGTCAACTCTTATACCTCCAATGGTACTCACAAGTGCCCTACACATTTCAAATTCAACTTCATTGCGGTAATCAATAAATTGAACAGATTGATATTGTTCAGCAAGAAATGATCAAGAATAAGAAAATTAAGCCAGCTTACATCTGAGGTTGTGTTATGTTATGCTGTTACTTACTAAGCAGTTTTATGTGATTTTGTAGTACGTATAACTTAAAACTTAATAAACAGAAATTTTCATTATTTCATTAACCACATTTTTAAGTCCCCAGAAATTATAAAAATATATACCTAATGTGTAGTCTGCTAGGAAGGACTAAAGAATTACATAAAATGTTCACTGCTGCTTCTTCAGTCACTACAGCCGTCCTAACAATTGATGAACATGACATTCGAGGCACTCGTTTCCTGTAGGGCCTATGTAATGACCGTCATTAACTAAAGTATATTTCAAAGACATTCGGCTCCCTTTCTTAGCCGGCTGAGGAAAGAATGACCTAAATAACTAAAACAGCAGGAAGGATAGTGTCATTGCCGCAACTGGCAACTGTTAAAAAAAAATCCGCAATTGCTGAGAATTTTGCCACTAAGCTTGACCTACTCTTAGCTGATGGGACCGGACGTCACTTGTAGCGAGTAGAGACATGATAAATGGTAGAAACCACGTCAAAAATACTTCAATCTCGTTATTTTTCAATAGCGAATTCGAAGTTACGGAAGTTATTTCCATTTTATTTCACTTCCCCGTTTCAAAGAGTTGCACAAATTGGCACCTTTAAAAATTTTTCTGTCTTGGCCAATGTCTTTGTCTGATTAGGCCTGAAAAGACTAATGCATTAAAGAGTACGGCAGTTTCAAAAATATAAATAGGGTATACAATCGTCACGAATGTAGTTCTAAATTTGTGTCACAGAAATAAACTTTACACAATTTTCAGTGTAAAATCCAAGGATCAACTTACTGAGCAGCAGTAATCCTTCATTTATTCTCCGAGACATGTGAAACATCACACTATCCAGTTTCCAAGAAAGTATAGTCTATGGCTTGCTTGTGCAAGCAAGTGACACATGACGTAGTACACAGGATGAAGTTATCGTCACGAAGGCACCAACTAAAGAACAAATGACAGTGTCTGGGGTGTAAACAGAACTGTCAAGATTAATCTAGCAGCTACACGAAATCGGTACTCAGCAGTAGCGAGGTGTGTTTGTTAATTTCAAGGGTAGTAGTTATTATCGATGAATACACACAGCTTTGAGTTGTACGTTGGGAAACAGATTGCAAAACCAATGAGTTACGATACTCTCTCCCAATGGCATCGTGCAAGAGACGAGGGAATAATTGTCCAGTAATATGACCTCGGGCAGAGCAACATACGTTCTGGTTGCTCCCTGGTAAGTATGTACAGGTGTAACAGCGTCAAGAGCTCAAAGCGTACAGTTGTGATCAAATGCTACTTCGGTTGAAACGCCTCCCCGCTTCGCCGCTGCCACAGAACAGATGTGCTTCTGCGATGGTTGCGACTCAGATCCACCTGACACACTGTCTGATTGTTGATATACTTTTGCTCTTGACACAAGCATACTCATGAGCGCCTTTTCTTTTTGTGACTGGGTGGCCGGACTTGGCCACTTTTTAATCTTGGGCATGCTGACACGAATGTCCAATCACGCTTTAAAAATGTCCAAATGTCAGTGTTCGGAGACACAGTGGCCAGTAGTCACACCCAACTATGCACCATCTGTAACAAGGTCCTAACTAAGTGTAGGGCGAAGGGAGGGTCCAAAGAGACACCCCTCCCTAAAATCCCAACAAAATCGGCCGAAAACTCTGATGAAAACACACCCTTCCAGTTATCTGCATGTATCATAATGTCGGTATTCCGTCCGATAAACCAGAAATGAGTACCATAATGGGCTCTGCACCATCCAAGCTTACCTTTCGGCTTAGAATTAACATGGTTGAGCCGTACCAGAATTGGCTCTGCACCACTCAAGCTTTCCTTTCGACCTGGAATGAACATGATTGGGCCGATTGAAGCAGACATTGGTGGCTGGGTTTATTTTATACAAAGCAGGGCCTTCTCACGTCACTGATCCTCCTGCTGTAGAAACACGGGGCGCCGATTCACGCAGACGTTAATCACACTTACGCGTGGCCGAAGAGGTGGGGAATTCAAGTGCTCCTGAACCTCCTGTTGCAGTGTCTTCTGATACAAGCATATTAGCAGAATCCATGCTTTTGGATGATGACATAGCCAAGGAACTGCTTGGGCCCTTCTATGAAGACGAGAGTGCACATGTACTCATCCTCCAACATGAACAAACGGCTCGCTCAAGGGCGAGACTGAGGATCTATAATTCACGGCACTACAATGCTACCCGCAGAGGTGGAAAAGTTCGTGTTCAGGCAAATAACACGGGTATAATAGAGAATGAGTTTTGGCATTGTGGTGCTTAGTTTTTCGCCGACGAATGCATAAATCGTGATGGCATGTTCACCATGTACTGCATGAGGGGTAAAGTAAGTTTTCATGCCAACTAGCCACACGCCGAAGTTCCTCCGATGACTCGGGGGGCAGCTTCAGGGAAATCAAAGCTTTTGGGTTCCAGGGGAAGTATGGGTGCAAAGATGAAACTTCAAGGAATTGACGGAAGGGCGCTACCAGGAGTGGAGCCTGCGGCTTAATTTTACTCAACACGGGAAACCTCACTAGGCCCGGACACCGGAAGGATTGACAGATTGAGAGCTCTTTCTTGATTCGGTGGGCGGTGGTGCATAGCCGTTCTTAGTTCGTGGAGCAATGTGTCTCGTATAAGTACACAGAAATGAAAGGGCGTGGCGGTTCTTTATTGTGGGCGTACCTATTTGTTAATTATCTGCGCGAGGCTTTAGAACGGGCCGAGTCTGATTCGCTACTGCGTGCTGCGAAAGTTTACCTGTTGGTAGTACATACGACTCTCATCCGTGTGTTGTGGCCCAGCTCATGTTCGTGCGCTTGTGGATATTTCAATGTCGGAGAACCAGACTGTAATGTTACTGGGTTACCGAACTAGTGACGCAATACCTGGTGGGATTGTCCTTAACTGTGTGACGAATGGGAAGATCCTCCCACTTCGGCTGAATGTACCCCCTTGGTGGGCCTGGATGATATGTTGGGCTTAGACATTCGTTAGAATGCTGGGCCAGTCGTCCCACGTCAGATGTTGGGTTACCCAGTTGGACTGGCGGTGGGAGAGGCCGGACAACCAGCCTGTAATGGTTGTAGGGCGTGGTGCGAGGTGTATGGGAAGGATTTAGGAAGCTGATCCTTACCTTTCTTCTCTAACTCACACACTTACTCTGGATGGGGTGGTGTTGATATAAAGGAAGCTCATACCAAGTCCGGCCTCGCTATCCATCGGCCCGGTTGGGTGCCACATATCTGGGACTGACTGGTTCCTTAGTTGTCTGGTTGGTGGCTCATACCCGGTGGAAATTTTGAAAGTTGGAGGACCAGGCTGTAAAGGCTGTAACGTGTGCATAAGTCCACCCAGACTATGACAGAGTTAAACCCTTCAGATAGCCATTGGGGGTCAATCTTTATCGGCTGATCACCGTCCAACGAAATGATGTCCCCTCTCCGGCGAGTAGGGAGGACCTTGCCGGAGTGATGCTTTTGTATGCCAAAAGCTCATCCGGTACGTGAGGTACAATGGACAGTAAAGTGTCGGGGCATTGCCAGCCCTATTATCAGAGTCGAAGTAGATTCATAGTTGCGGAAACAGCTAGTTATGCGCAAGTCAATAGCCTCTGCTAGCTCAAGGAACCCACTTCTCCTTATGGTACCACTGGATGACCTTTAGGGGTCAACCAACGTGGGAAACTACTGGGTAATCACTATGCCAGGTTTACCAATAGGTGTATTTGCCTCCAAAGCTGTGCTTGAAACATGTGCATTCGTGATTTTGGACTGGTGGTGGGCTGGTTGACTCCTCATAAATCAGACTGATGGAGCCCAAGCAGGAATTCCGCTGTGTTGCAATTCATACTGAATGGTAATGAACGAAACGAACTCATCAGTTTCGTGACATTCGCGGAAGGTTGATGCCGGCGTGTTTGTTGGGAAAATCCACAAGAGTCAGTGGAAAGGAAGGAGAAGCAGAAGGCAAGCAAACAGAATGTTTAGGATGAGTAATACTGACACTTTGATGATGGCCAATGGCTGAGTTGAGTTCAGAACTTTGAGAAAGATTACCTACTGGCTGTGTTGCCGGCTGGCAGGCGCTTTTTGGTGAATGGCGTCCCGATATGAGGCAGACCAGTGACGCCATTTTTCTGGCGTGTGCAGCTGGACTTTACGGCATGAACGTCTGTTCCACCTCTGTATTCTTAAGCATTCTGTGCTTCTGGTGTTAAGCATTTTCAACCACCAACAGGGCCCCGGTGGCCCAGTGGTTAACCTCCCACGACAGCGATGCGGGATCGATTCCCGGCGGACTCCTGCAGGATTTTCGCCAATGGCAAACATGGTGGACGTTTCTGTTGGCCGTTTGGTTCTCTATGGGAACTCCCATTTACTGCGCCATCATATACGAATTCACGGGAAGGGGAGGGAGGGCGATGGAGGCGATCCCCCCCTTACCACGCAATCATCCAGCTCGGCCGCAAAAATTAATTCTAAGAGCATAGTATACCTATTCATTAAATGTTCCACTGTAAACAATCTTGGGAGAACAGGGAAATTAATAATGCCTAGGTTTTGAGAACTTTAAGTCTGCTATCCACCACATTTTTTCGTGGTTGAGAGTAGTTTTTTGTTTCTCAATTTCCTTATCGGTGGGCATATTTATTATTAGAAAATAGAATGTCACAAATAAAATCTCGCATCATATTAATAGTTGGAGTGTTTATCCAGTAAACAGGTAGATGGAAAAATGCNGAATGTCACAAATAAAATCTCGCATCATATTAATAGTTGGAGTGTTTATCCAGTAAACAGGTAGATGGAAAAATGTTTCTCTGTTCCAAAGTTAGCACGACAATGATAGTAGTTCCCTCTTCAAATGGAAATGTTAAGTAATTGGGTAAATACAGTCATTAGCATCAACGAAAGCAGAAAAAACTCAGTATGTAAGTTAAGGTAAATTTCTTTGTACGTAAAACAGTCTCTCCACAATGTATAATATACGTACGTTATTTTTAAGTAATACCAACGAAACGATACCACTGACCGCCTGGACAGAGGACAGTGGAATATAGTGTGCGACCGAGGAACAGACAGAAATTATCCGTGCACTTGCTGCAAGATACAGTTCTTTGTTTCAATTATCATGTCAAATTTTTAATGTTTGCTTAAAGCAGAATTATTGTAATGGACAGCAAGAGTACCGCTGAAAGGTGAGGACAGCGATAGGAGAATTTATAAATTGCTGCAGGACTGTTATAGTTATATTTTCCCTGTAACTCATAGATTGCTGCGTATTCTTCTTACTTTGCCTGTAAGTGTTGCTACAGCAGAACGCTCATCATCGGCTCTAAGGCTTCTCAAAACCTGGATACGATCAAGAATGGGCCGACAGCAGCTGTCAGAACTGGCATTGCTTCATGTCCATTGGAATATTGACATCGATNTCATGTCCATCGGAATATTGACATCGATCCCCAGCAGGCTATTACCAGTTTTGCCGAAAAACGAACTCGTCGCCTGGAATTTGTACTTAAACAAAAGAATCCACCGAACTCTTTGTAACACGAGCACCGCCAATATTTCCGCTCAAAGTAACATGATGAGGAAAGTGAAGGACACACAGTACAAAGTGAATGTTGTATATAAAAACATTGAAATGAGCCGAGTTTATGAAGTTCAGAAATTTCAAAGCACGAACATGAAAGATTAAGGCATATGCTCTGCGTAAAGTGTTCTGTGACAAAAATTATCCTGCCTTTTATTTCATGTTCTGAACCTAAAATGATAGTATTAAAATATTTTAGATTTTGCTTTAGTTTGGAAAAATATTTTTTTTTTTTATCTGGTAAGGTTTGCAATGGAATTTTTTTTATGTGTTTGGTTCGTTTCGAATTAAACAAACTAATGCTGGCCCAGTTCTAGTACTAATATACAGGATGATTCTAAAATCACGGGACAAACATTGAGGGGTGGTAGAGCTCACTAAAACAAACAATTATTGTTTAGGAATATATGGGCGGAAGTGACGCGTTGAGACACAAACACAAAAACATAACACATTAACAAAAACATAAAATGTTCATTAGCAGCATACTTAACGAGTGATTCCGTACAGAAAATGTTAAAACAGTTGCTGGAAATGCATCCACCAACAGTCACGCATGCTTGGCGACCTCTACATATGGCGTGATTGGCTGACAATGGTGGCGTGCGTGAAATACCCGGCGTATTTGAATCTGTTCGCCAATCACTCCACCGACGCTACCAAGCTTGCATTACTGTCAGTGGTAGTATTTTTGACCAATTATTATAAGCATTGCTGTAAAAAGGCATTTAGCGGCGACGTTGTAAATAAACACTGTGTTGCAGTTCATGTGTTATTTTTGTGTTTGTGCCTCAACGCGTCACTCCCGCCCATATATTCCTATACAATAATTGTTTGTTTTAGTGAGCTCTACCACCTCTCAATGTTTGTCCCATGATTTTAGAATCACTCTGTAGATTACTTGTTTGTTATTTGCTAATTTACCAATAGGTTGTTCAGTTCCATCAATGTTTACCTTACATTATTGAAATAATTTTAATATTTAATACTTTTATTTTATAGAACAGTTTTTGTTTTGATTATTTTGATAATTTCAAATGAAACTGACAGGCATACATGTATATACATATAATCAATCATTTACATTAAAATACAATCTAAGAAGGAACAAAGGAACTGTTTCTACATTGAATGTAGGTATTGGAGTGACAAGCATAATATTATTAGGGTGTTATACTGTATGTACATGCTAGGGAATTTCCTCTTTATCCCTCTTCATAGGTTTTTAGACAAGAGTTGTTGGCCCCCCTCCCCCCTTAATGACTAGTCTGGATCCATCCATGCACGCCATTAATCCATCTTCGGGTCCCGTTCCATGTCACCACTATGGGACGACGGCCTATGAGCTCCATTTCGAAAGTCCGTTACTCCAGCTCTAGGGTGCCTGCCCCCTCCCTGACTACTTTTATTTATTTAACTACCTACCAAATTTTGGAAATTCGGTACTATATCGTTCAAGTCGGGTTTCAGAACCAGTGAAACGACGTCGCGATTGAGCAAGTTGATCATCGCGACGTAATCTCATAATCCGAGACCAGGAATGGCGGCACCCAGACGACGTCTGTCCTCGTGCTGCCATCAGTGGCGGCGAAGGGTGTGTACCCCGGCTCCTAGTCTCCAGATTTCCCCGTGATGAAGGTGGGTGCAGCTAGCACTCCGTAATTCAACATACGTTTACGGCTCGCTCGCACACATGGTCGTCGACACTGTAGTGGACAAGGTGGGTGTTAACAGCTGGAGGGGGGAAAGAAGGGGCCCAAGATTTCCCTTACACTGAGGAAAAGGTTTCGATGAATAAAGCGAAGTTGGTTCGACGCAACCAAATAAAATGTTTGTACGGGAGCAATTAGGTATTTCGTTGGTGAAATAAAATTATTTAGTAGTTCTTATTTGGTTACCGCAGGCTTGTGATATTTAATTAGTGCAACAAACGATTTGCATGGCATTAAGTGCATAAAAAAAATTATGTTATTATTACAAAAAAAAAAACTAAACGTATAGTCGAGTTTCGAACTAAGTACTGTTACGACCGAAATACGCCTTAGCAACTTCATCTTAAGTGATTACTAACGAAAGTCCAATAAAATACGGGTACGTAAGTAAAAATTTTAAGTTAAGTTACACAAAATTCTTTTTTTTTCCCCGTTTAATTTGTTTTATTGGGATTGCTCATGCCACTCTTAAACAATGAATGCACTAGCAAACACTGTTATTCTCCTAATTGTCAAAAAAATTATAAACAAACTATCCGTCTGCATTTTCGAACGAATGCAAACAAATGAGCCGATTACCATACGGCCAATCAAATAACTGTAAAATACTGGACCATAGAGTAATTAAGATCACAGAGGTGAAACCGCCGCTTGTTCCGCGAACTCCTGCTGCACGCGCCAGCAAGATGGCGTCACTGGCCAGCAACAATTCGGAAGGCTTTTGGCCAATCAGCACCTGGTGACTTACTAGCCAGCCGGCAGCGCAGCCAGTAGGAAATAATTTCGCAGCTCGGAGTGCCCAAAAAGACACAAGGCACTTTCCCAGAGCCTCGCACAATCGGCAAATGGATACGCCCACATCAAAGATCTGCCACGCGATTTCGTCGCTGTGTGCTTATCTATTCTGTGGCTGAACCGAGCTAATTTTTGCTGTCGCCACAAATTATATGATAACAAACATATCCGAATGTTCCAGCTGAACAAATGCTTATTCGCTCGAACCAAAATTTGAACTTGACTCAACCTTGATATTTATAACGTCTCGGTACCAAACCGATTTGTTGAAAGTACTTATAAAATAGTTGCGTGTACTAGATACATGTAGATGATGTTGGAACAATTGAATAAGTGTTAGGCTAAACAATTTATTTTTAATTTACTTATTTGTTTCAAAGGAACGAATGCAGGAGTTTGGAGCAAGATCAGGTTTTTTGAGTGAGCAAAATATTGTTAATTGTAAACAAATACTTTTCAAATAAATTTATTCTGTGTGTGCAACTTTATCTGTTTCTCAGTATAGTATTATATGAAGTATAATTTAGACTATAGATTGTATTTTGTTTGTCACTTGCACACAGCCTGTAACTAATATCAGGCATGCTTCCCAACTGACCTCATTTGATTTGTCTACGAAATTACCCCCTCATTTCTCCACAACGTTCACTTGTAATAATAACAAAGGCACTTTCGACTGGCATCACTGTTTACGTTTGTAACAACGATGGTGTTATGCTGTGCCTTGGTACCTGAAAGGCCTGTCCTATCCCCCTTATCACCATCTCATTAACCAAACTATTTTTTAAGTGACAAGCGCTGGGTGTTTGTCACCTTGTAAGGATATAACAAAGATATTGAATGTTGTTTATAGTGTGTGTGAATATTTGGCTTGCAACTGAACAAGCAATACATGTTTTATGTGCAGCAAAGAAGTCCCACAGCAGTTACTATAGCCTGACTCCAGGGGCCGCAGTGTTGCAGTGGTCAGACTACACGCCTCCCGCCAAGGCGAACTGGGTTCGATTCCCGGCGGCCGGCGTCTCCCCCGGATTTTCGCACTTGTAGAATTGTGTGCCGGACGATGCCGCTGGTTGGCGGGATTTCTTGGGGATCCCTCGTTTCCCCCTCCCTTTGCATTCCAGCGCTGCTCCATACTCACCTCGTTTCACACTCGTAGGCTCTCAAGACATTCATGTTATGGACCGCCGAAATTTCTCCACTCCACGCCTACTTCCAGTAACGTAAAGATAAAAAAGTTAAATGTGCGCGTTTATAATAATTACTTCTGATTTTTATGAACAGTATATAACANTGGACGATGCCACTGGTTGGCGGGATTTCTTGGGGATCCCTCGTTTCCCCCTCCCTTTGCATTCCAGCGCTGCTCCATACTCACCTCGTTTCACACTCGTAGGCTCTCAAGACATTCATGTTATGGACCGCCGAAATTTCTCCACTCCACGCCTACTTCCAGTAACGTAAAGATAAAAAAGTTAAATGTGCGCGTTTATAATAATTACTTATGATTTTTATGAACAGTATATAACAATGCAGGATCTACGCTTGACTAAGTGTGTCAGTATCACTAACCACCAACTTGGGGTCCTCGGTTCGGACCCAAGCCCCAGTTGCCGGGCAAATTTTTAACAGTGGTTGCGAAGGGGGGGGGGGGAGTAGATTCCTTATATGGGGAATGTGGTGGACACTGCTTTGGTGTAGAGTTTTCTCGGGGCTCTCCTGTTTCTTCACCTTTCTTCACTCCGTCACGTCTCCGCCCCATCTCGTCTCACCTCATCCATTCTTCCCGGGTGGCCGGAGCGATAGGTCTGTTCCTCGGGTAGGATAGACGGCGCCGATTAACGCCAGCCTTGTATCATCCATAGTGACGCTTGCCAAAGGCGGGAACCGCATGTGGATTTTCATCTCATTTTAATTTAAAAGTGCAAACTCACTGTGGATACCACCTATTCAGGGCTATTTCACACTTTTTGAATCAAACCTTCGAAAAATCATTCCATATACGACGTACTTGGTTGTTTCCTAAATATGCCAACTATCACACGCGTTTTATACTTGTGTTAATATGAAAATAACTTACTATTAATTGAATAGAACGTTTATTTATATTTCATCACAGTGAAAAAATAAATGTGTTAGTAATGCGTGGTAATAAATAGTTCTTATGCAAAACTGAGTGCACACAGCTTGCTGTGGGCTGTCCAGTTGGCGTAATATCCTAGGCTAGATAAGCTTTGTTTGCATGGGGCGGAGGAATATCGTGGAAGTAGAACTTTAGAAAGGCTTCAAAAACATTGGTAGTAACAATGAATGGACTATACCAATAACTGGATAAAAAATAATATTTAAGAATTACTTTTAATAAATATTTTATTTGTTTGATAAGCTGCTCACGGCAAAGTTAGCGCTATTTGACTCAGTCAGTTAACTACAAAAATGCTTTTATATAGTATATATNCACGGCAAAGTTAGCGCTATTTGACTCAGTCAGTTAACTACAAAAATGCTTTTATATAGTATATATTGGCTTGTATGACCTAAATAAAGTTAACAGCGAATTAAGATAAACAGTTTTAAGTCTCGATACTGCATTGCGGGTGTAACATTTAAATTTATGGCAAATCAAGTTTTTTATTTTTCTTCTTTATACACATCAGAGTACGAAACTACATGTTGGTAATACATTTAGGCTCCCAACGTTTTCGCATTACTGACGCAATATTAGTGTCATTAGAGCCACGGCAATGTTAATGTTACTTATGGCACAAGCATACAAAACTAGGAAAAAAGTATGCATTAAGGACACATCCCACGATGGAAGATTCCTTGGAATATTCCATTCAGTTCTGCATGGTCGCGAGTATGGATGGTCCTATGGAATATTTGGCCATTTACTGCTCGTTTTCATGGATGTTTTCGTAATTGGTAGTGTGCAATTTCCAATGGGAGGTTCCCAACAAAGTTGAAATTTTAACCAATCAACAGAGAAAAGGCGGTAGAGTCATTTTGTTTATTTTGTTGTGAGAAAGAGAGATAAGACAATTTTTCACAAATATGTAGTAATTAAAAAAACACGACAATTATTACTGATTCTAAAACAGCATTGTGTGAAAATTATGATACAAAAGCTCCAGTTATAATAACAAAACAATTCGGCTCTGTGCATAGGCGCATAATGCTGAAGTCGTGAGTGAAGATTGTTCCCGAAACGCAGTTACTGAAGTAAAATCATAAAAAAGTACTCTCTTAACTTGTGCGTCAACAAGAATAGTTGGGCAGGTTATTCCAAAAAAACTCCCCATAACTGCATGCATGCATAGCTTCTTCTGCCCGAGCTTGTACGGAGAATTTTATCGTATCACAAAGGTTTATTAAGGGCTTTCAAAACTACTCAATTAACCGTTTACAATATACAAAATACAAAAACATTTAAATATCTCAAAATACATTTTCTTTAAGCTTTAAATTAGGCGTTCGTATCAATCAGTTACATTTTAAGAACGATATAGGACTTACTTAAAAAAAACTCTCCTCTGAAGTTGGACCAAATCGAAGCCCCTGCTTCCTCGCCATTTTTTTCGCAGACTCTTGATATATATACATATATAAGCACATATATATATTTATTTATATATACTGTATACAGAAAGTCGACGATTTTGAGTGACACCCATTCACACAAATTCAGGTTTCGCCTGCATTATTTACGGGTTCAACACAATGAAGAATGTATTTCCCAGTGACTGTGCAGTAGCCATTATAAAAAAAAATGATTTATATATATTAACCTGAGTGTTAAAGAGTTCCATTTAGTCTTGAAATTTCACGAATACATATAAGACGAAACAATTTCATTTTTTAAATGNACGACTGCGTACACACTAAAAAAATCACCCTACCTTCAAATTTGGTCAACCACCGAGTGAGATGACGCCAGGGAACCAAACTCGACTCGCATTAGAGACGAGCTGGGATTGATTCCCAGCCCGGCTGTCCTGACCTCAGTTTACTGTGGTTTTCCGAGATCAATCCAGGCAAATGCTGGAAGGGTTCCTTAATACAGACAATGTCATATTACTCCCCTCTCCGCTGCTGATTGTACGAACACACGGGTTCCATTTATAATTACCCTGCTGTGAAAGAGATGTCAAGACTTGGCTTCGCCTATTGTGCAGAAATTCTTCGTTTTCGTGTCATAATTTCAGTTTCAGAGGTAAATTGGAAATGTTTGATTATATAAAATTTACCATTTGCTAGTTTTTTAATACCATCATATCTAATTTTCACTGTGTGTTATTTCCTACTGTGGCCGCGGTGGCTGAGCGGTTTGCCTGCTCGCCTCTCACCAAGACTAACCAGGTGCAATCCCTGGCCTGTTCACTCCCAGATTTTCGCATGTGGGAATCGTGCTGTACGATGCGTCTGGTCTGCGGGTTTTCTCTGTGATCTCCCGTTTCCTTCGCCCCTTGNTAGAGTTTTCTCGGGGCTCTCCTGTTTCTTCACATTTCTTCACTCCGTCACGTCTCCGCCCCATCTCGTCTCACCTCATCCATTCTTCCCGGGTGGCCGGAGCGATAGGTCTGTTCCTCGGGTAGGATAGACGGCGCCGATTAACGCCAGCCTTGTATCATCCATAGTGACGCTTGCCAAAGGCGGGAACCGCATGTGGATTTTCATCTCATTTTAATTTAAAAGTGCAAACTCACTGTGGATACCACCTATTCAGGGCTATTTCACACTTTTTGAATCAAACCTTCGAAAAATCATTCCATATACGACGTACTTGGTTGTTTCCTAAATATGCCAACTATCACACGCGTTTTATACTTGTGTTAATATGAAAATAACTTACTATTAATTGAATAGAACGTTTATTTATATTTCATCACAGTGAAAAAATAAATGTGTTAGTAATGCGTGGTAATAAATAGTTCTTATGCAAAACTGAGTGCACACAGCTTGCTGTGGGCTGTCCAGTTGGCGTAATATCCTAGGCTAGATAAGCTTTGTTTGCATGGGGCGGAGGAATATCGTGGAAGTAGAACTTTAGAAAGGCTTCAAAAACATTGGTAGTAACAATGAATGGACTATACCAATAACTGGATAAAAAATAATATTTAAGAATTACTTTTAATTAATATTTTATTGATTTAATAAGCTGCTCACGGCAAAGTTAGCGCTATTTGACTCAGTCAGTTAACTACAAAAATGCTTTTATATAGTATATATTGGCTTGTAGGACCTAAATAAAGTTAACAGCGAATTAAGATAAACAGTTTTAAGTCTCGATACTGCATTGCGGGTGTAACATTTAAATTTATGGCAAATCAAGATTTTTATTTTTCTTCTTTATACACATCAGAGTACGAAACTACATGTTGGTAATACATTTAGGCTCCCAACGTTTTCGCATTACTGACGCAATATTAGTGTCATTAGAGCCACGGCAATGTCAATTTTACTTATGGCACAAGCATACAAAACTATGAAAAAAGTATGCATTAAGGACACATCCCACGATGGAAGATTCCTTGGAATATTCTATTCAATTCTGCATGGTCGCGAGTGTGGATGGTCCTATGGAATATTTGGCCATTTACTGCTCGTTTTCATGGATGTTTTCGTAATTGGTAGTGTGCAATTTCCAATGGGAGGTTCCCAACAAAGTTGAAATTTTAACCAATCAACAGAGAAAAGGCGGTAGAGTCATTTTGTTTATTTTGTTGTGAGAAAGAGAGATAGGACAATTTTTCACAAATATGTAGTAATTAAAAAAACACGACAATTATTACTGATTCTAAAACAGCATTGTGTGAAAATTATGATACAAAAGCTCCAGTTATAATAACAAAACAATTCGGCTCTGTGCATAGGCACATAATGCTGAAGTCGTGAGTGAAGATTGTTCCTGAAACGCAGTTACTGAAGTAAAATCATAAAAAAGTACTCTCTTAACTTGTGCGTCAACAAGAATAGTTGGGCAGGTTATTCCAAAAAAACTCCCCATAACTGCATGCATGCATAGCTTCTTCTGCCCGAGCTTGTACGGAGAATTTTATCGTATCACAAAGGTTTATTAAGGGCTTTCAAAACTACTCAATTAACCGTTTACAATATACAAAATACAAAAACATTTAAATATCTCAAAATACATTTTCTTTAAGCTTTAAATTAGGCGTTCGTATCAATCAGTTACATTTTAAGAACGATATAGGACTTACTTAAAAAAAACTCTCCTCTGAAGTTGGACCAAATCGAAGCCCCTGCTTCCTCGCCATTTGTTTCGCAGACTCTTGATATATATACATATATAAGCACATATATATATTTATATATTTATTTATATATACTGTATACAGACTCGTCGACGATTGTGAGTGACACCCATTCACACAAATTCAGGTTTCGCCTGCATTATTTACGGGTTCAACACAATGAAGAATGTATTTCCCAGTGACTGTGCAGTAGCCATTATAAAAAAAAATTATTTATATATATTAACCTGAGTGTTAAAGAGTTCCATTTAGTCTTGAAATTTCACGAATACATATAAGATGAAACAATTTCATTTTTTAAAGGTTCTTTCATCACTTGTAGCAGTTTTAGATTCATTAAGTGTGTAAAGAAGTACTTCGTGGCGAAACGACTGCGTACNGTTCTTTCATCACTTGTAGCAGTTTTAGATTCATTAAGTGTGTAAAGAAGTACTTCGTGGCGAAACGACTGCGTACACACTAAAAAAATCACCCTACCTTCAAATTTGGTCAACCACCGAGTGAGATGACGCCAGGGAACCAAACTCGACTCGCATTAGAGACGAGCTGGGATTGATTCCCAGCCCGGCTGTCCTGACCTCAGTTTACTGTGGTTTTCCGAGATCAATCCAGGCAAATGCTGGAAGGGTTCCTTAATACAGACAATGTCATATTACTCCCCTCTCCGCTGCTGATTGTACGAACACACGGGTTCCATTTATAATTACCCTGCTGTGAAAGAGATGTCAAGACTTGGCTTCGCCTATTGTGCAGAAATTCTTCGTTTTCGTGTCATAATTTCAGTTTCAGAGGTAAATTGGAAATGTTTGATTATATAAAATTTACCATTTGCTAGTTTTTTAATACCATCATATCTAATTTTCACTGTGTGTTATTTCCTACTGCGGCCGCGGTGGCTGAGCGGTTTGCCTGCTCGCCTCTCACCAAGACTAACCAGGTTCAATCCCTGGCCTGTTCACTCCCAGATTTTCGCATGTGGGAATCGTGCTGTACGATGCGTCTGGTCTGCGGGTTTTCTCTGTGATCTCCCGTTTCCTTCGCCCCTTGATTCCGGCACTGCTCCACACTCACCTCCATCACCCTCATCGACTCTCAGGACCTCGCTGTTAAGAGCCGTCCAAATCTCTCCACCCCCACTCTCTACTTATTTCCTGCTTACAAACTTAATGGTATAATATAAATGTATTCCTGACTTTCTACAACTAGCAGATAACTCATAATGAAAATTAACCACAGAAATACTTAACAACTCGTAAAACGTAATTTTGTATAATCGTGTATTGTCAGTGATTACTCTCAATCCGTAATTGTGGGGCGCAAAAAAAGAATTTCTGCAAAAGNTAATGAAAATTAACCACAGAAATACTTAACAACTCGTAAAACGTAATTTTGTATAATCGTGTATTGTCAGTGATTACTCTCAATCCGTAATTGTGGGGCGCAAAAAAAGAATTTCTGCAAAAGATGCGAAGCCGAGCGTTAAGACATACACGGACAAATTCAAATAATTTAAAACCGCAGAGCAGACCAGTGCAAAAAAGACGAACTGACGTGGTGGTTTTTTTTTTAAGTGTGCTCAACCATTCGCTGTTTGGCCGCGCGAGGCTCTGAGAACGGACCCTCTGTTTTATTGGCCTCTGCATGCTGAAAAACGTTTGCTATTGGCTGGACTGCCGGCTGGCGAGTAGGATACCAGGCGCTGATTGGCGGGCGGCGATCGTACATGTTTCTGGCCAGTGACGCTATTCTGCTGGCGTGTGCGGCTAGAGTTAGCTGTTCTCTCAAGTACTCTGTGGTAAAGCTCACATTCGACCAGGAATTTGGTGATAATGTCTATGCACCGACTATAGAACTGTTTCGCTCATCCCAATGTTGCTAACTCCTTTTATACAATCAATATACAGAATGTCCAAGAGACAAGTAAACGGGTATGTTTATGAGTTTTTCTAGCAAGTTTTATCACAATCCTGTTACTGAACTGCTTGGTGGCATTTAAATGACCTGTTTTAGACTACCAGCTCGNCTAGCAAGTTTTATCACAATCCTGTTACTGAACTGCTTGGTGGCATTTAAATGACCTGTTTTAGACTACCAGCTCACATCGAAAATGTCAATAAAAGTCCCTTACCTTTTGAATATATAAGTTATACACTTCGATATTTACTATAGAAATTTTCTTCTTTTCACAGAACCTTTTTTTACTGATATTTAGCTAGGTACTATACGGTTATGCGATCCGCAATGAAAAAGAGATCTCAGCTTCGTAAATACAAAATACGTAACGTCTCCGGATTTTGTATCGCTTGGGTTTCGGGAACGAACATTGCCGAGTCCACACGAATCATTCATCTGGTTACGGTAACCAGAAAGTTAACGTTTCTGCGGCAGTTAGGATAACCATGCCACTTGGACATCAAAATGTAGCATCAGGGATTCTAACTGTTCGCAGAATCTAAATCACACCAGCATTCTATAAACTACGATTTTTATTTGTAAAATTATTACAAATAACGACTTATACTCCACATTGCTGGAAGAAGGTCGTAGGTGAATGTTGAAAATTACGGACTCTGGAAATTTGATGCGTTTTCAAATACCACATCACAATAAAATATGTTAGATTTCATAAATTCCTTTATCTATACAGAGTAAAACACGGCATAATGAAAATTAAAGATTTTTTCTCCATATATATATATATATATATATATATATATATATATAATTTTTAAACAGGAAGTACGGGAACACTTTTTTACATTTTTACGGAGAAGTGCGGTGAATTCCCGGAAAGTTATGCGAAATTTACATTAAGTCCGTAATTTTACGGAGAGTTCTAGAGATTTTTTTAAACAGCAGTTTTCCGTAAAATGATCATCATAGGAGTCCAGATTTGGCTTTCCTATGAGACAGTTGAAACTCGTGGGAAGAGAATAAGGCAAGCTTCCCATCTAACCCATATAGACTAAAGATGAGGTAGACTGATTTTAGTCTTATGCGCATGTACGCAACACTGACCTACCCCACACAAATTCAACTGTCAAAGTCACGTGGTCAACACTGACGAACGTGTTTCTTTAAATCTTGATTTTCAAAAGACTAGCTCTTTTAGCACAATACTTTCACCAATTTGAGTTTAATCTAATTGCATTAAAAATTTGGTATATGGAAACATCTCAACGCACTTGTTTACATAAAAAGTGTTCTAACCTCAAAACCCTATCCACGTAGACAATGAAAATTGTATTGGCAGAAAAAACAGTCCAATGTTGGGAAACGGAGAGTGGCTACTGAACACGTCGAGACGCGCAGTCTACCCCTATTTTCCCTCAATAATCCAAACGCCCCTCAGGGAAGTGGAGAAAGAAAAATGGCGCCGAGGGTGATCGGAACACGGTGTTAACTGCGGCCTCGGACGCCGCTCCAGTGTCCGGAGCAAATCACCGGTTGCTCGTCCTCGATCCCGCAGACATTCACTCCCTGGCCGGTAGAGCTACCCCCTGCCCCCCTCCTTCCACGTGTAAAGGGGGCAATACGGGCCTCGCAATTACCACGAATAAACTGCAGCCTCCCGGAGATAACGGCGCCCGCCACCTCCTCCCTCTCCAACGCCACGGGCCGTAAATAAGGGGAGAACGGTGCTTATTGGCCTGGTGCCGGTCGCGATAAGCCTGACTGTCGGCATCTGTCTGCCGGCTACCAGAGGGGCGCAAGGAAGTGCGAGAATGCAGCCAAGTGCGGACCGTTATCACATATCTCATGTTAATTACAGATTTTTTTCTGCACGTCCGTCACGGTCGACAGAGCGCGGCGAAGGTGAATATTTCGAGACCTATATCCTCGCCCCAACTCGAAATTTGAGCAAATGTTGTAATGCCAACTATAGCAAGGATTGAACGGATGAAAAGTGACATGTGGGCACGTGTACGATACCATTTGCGACTGCGTGTGTTATTAAAATTCAAAATGGAAATAATAAAAGCCCCACTCTGTTTAAAAAAAAAGAANCGTGTGTTATTAAAATTCAAAATGGAAATAATAAAAGCCCCACTCTGTTTAAAAAAAAAGAAAATCGTAAATAGTAAAACAAGACTCGTGGAAGTTACATAATACAGATTAAAAGAGAAAAGACCCTAAATCATAAAATACCTGCCAAAATTCAAGATAAAATAAGCAATCGTGCGTGAAAAAAAAACACGAAAAGACTTTACAAATAATGTAGAAAAAATCTCCTGACTGTAATTAGGAAATTATAGTTTCTCTCTTTTTTTGTGTCTGCACCCATAAAATGTCAAATTAACTTTGAAAAAATTACTATTTGGCATGGTTGTTGGCTTACANTTTTTTTGTGTCTGCACCCATAAAATGTCAAATTAACTTTGAAAAAATTACTATTTGGCATGGTTGTTGGCTTACATACTAAAACTGTTATCTGGAAGTAATGATGCCTTAATGGGTTACAAACACGCCACGTAAAAGACATTCTTAGAGCACTAAGAAGAGTACGAAACGTACTTTGCAGTTTTTCCGCGAACACCTTGACACTTATGAAAGCATTGCTTAGCTTCATCTTTCAGTGAAAAATATAATTTTTCCAGCTCGTATCTGAACTATCATTGCCATGTTTCTAACTCTTCGTATGCAAGCGCCGCACAAAGGATACTGGGAAATTATAACACTCATAAATATGTTCATCTTACGAAAATTTTATTTTGCACAAAAAATAAACCTAATTCATAGGTAAATAAGTTCAATGGTATACATTTAATAAGGTATTAATTCACAGAACACCCTTTCTCCTCTTGCTCATTAAAATACATTTAATAAAATCATGAGCAAGGATTTTATTTTAAAAGTGGATAGAGGATGCTCGCGGTTAAATTAGCAAATTTGATAGCCCTGCATAGGATTTATTTTCATGTCATTTTGTGGTCTTCCATCTCGCATCAAAGTAAAATTGCCGTTGGCCCTCTCACTTTATTCATGCGTCGATCAAAGTAATACTGTGAAATTATTATAAATGTAAATATGTTACTAATGTGTTTAGTGTTAGCACACCTACGTCCATAAAACAAATTAAACTAAATAAATCAATATGGCACACGTTTACTGCAACATCAATATATGGGAGTAGTTGTATTACTTTGTTTCCAAGGTTATAGGGAACACAGCCCGTCAGTGTGTACGTTAAAATATACCCTAAGTAGTAAAAGGTATAAATTATTTTTCAAAGGTGGTTTTCAAAAGTATTTAATTTACCACAAACAAATTATATAAGAAATTACAAAATAATTATAAAGTAACTAAGGCAGTTAATGTATTATCTTTTATTAAAATAAATCGTTATTTCGTAGCTACTTGGAAAACCTTAACTCAAAAATATTCATTCTATAGGAGATCACCTTATTTAGATAACGCTCTAAACAAATTATTAACATTATATATCATTTTACTAAAATTAATTTACTCTAATAACAAGAATTATAATTTTTTATTCAGTCAATTCAACACGTGCGTAGGTATTCATAAGAAAAATTGAACTCATTATAATATATTATTTTAAAATATAATGTAATACCTTCATTATGACAATTACTTAATTAAACAATAACAANATAATGTAATACCTTCATTATGACAATTACTTAATTAAACAATAACAATTACAAGTATCTTATTCTCACAGCATGCTGTGTGTGATTGACTTACTATGTTTTTTCATGCACACAACAGTAAACCGTAAACATTTGTTGGTTTTTAATAAAATAAATTTTTTAAAAAGGAATCACTTTTACAGCAATAATGTAAAAGTAAACTAAAATTATTTCAGTTGTTTAGGATTAAGGTCGTGGTAACAGAGGATAATGAGATGATAACTTGACATCATACACTTCATAATAGAGAGTGACACATTTCGACGTTAGCAAGCGCCGAAATTGTAGTGATGGTGCCTAACGGTATGGACTCCGTAGACAAACTTAGCTAATAAAGTAGAACACATACAAGAATCTATTAAAACAAAAGGTATCTTTTTGTAATAGTGGATCCGTGTCGAGTCGCGCATTTTTTCACGCGTCTGTACCACTGCAGAATTCAAAACCTGTTAGCGAACACCCGCACAGCTTCTGCCGCTTAATGGTAGTCTATCTATCAGGCGTTAGTTGTAATGTTCTCGTTCCATGGAGAGTAGAAATGTCCCTTTGGCCGCGAATTAGCAAATCGGAAAGTAATCGCATCATCACTTTCTAAATTATGTCCTACTGTAACTCGTTTGGTTTCTGAACAGCCTGTAGGTAACAATATATATCTTGGCGATACAGCAATTTATATTATACTCGCATTACTTCATACGTACTACCAATTCTAACTGGTAATTTCTTGTGCAAAACAAAGAAATCCACGCATACCTACAGTCTTGAGCAATGCTGTAGTTACAGTAAACTATATTCCAGATGCCCAGATTGTAGTGGCAGTAACGGTATCAAATTTCATAGCTCAGATTTTGGTTCTGGATTTATGGTTTTTATAGCATATTCATTGCTACAAGTCACTCACATTTAATTTTAACCCTTACAGTTGCTGCATATTTCGGTTTGTTACATTAAAGGGTATTCCAAGGATATTAAGAACATAAACTGTGTTTTCAAGGACAACTACAACTCATACGTGGTTCATTATTTTATGAATATAAAAGATTAAAAAACTAATTAAGTATACTAATAACGATAATATATTGTTTTTAAAACACTTTACGGCAGTAGCAATACATATATAAAACTAACAAAATAGAACGCCTTCTAAAACAGCTACAAGTATTGAATAAATGTGCAAGTTGAAATTTAATTTAAATGTGACAACAGCCACTTCGAGCGGCTCCATACAGGATAACAATCGCCGGTAAACAATTATCAGGCAACAATTGTCGTGTTGTGTTTAGTTTTCTCGTGTGTATATTGGAGTGTCGACACGGAGCAAGCACAATTGCTAGCTTGGCTACAGTCGCCCCGTATTTGCCTATTACTCACGTCTGATTGCAATAGTCACATGGCGGATTACTATTGCACGGCCTGCAGTGCACGTGTTTGGATTGGAGAATTCAAACATGGCAACTATTCTACTAGCTCGCTAGAATACACAGTGGCACGTAACAACGTCTTCAGTTGTGTTCTGCACGTAAACGTGTAAGATCATATTGCTCACACCGTGAACAAAAAATTAATTAATTTAGACTAATTAAATGATATTAATTTTATTACTACATTTTACTAACGTTCAACAATATGGAAACATTATCTGAAAGAACACTCCAGCAAACTTGCAAAAGGGCAGTATGGGATATTCATTTTGAAGTTTGTGTCAGACTTTGAGGAAAGTTACAAGATTATAAAAAACAAAATTGATTAGCAAAACATCTTACGTAACTGTAGGACAACAAACGTATAAAAAAAGATAAGTATCACCGATAAAAAAATGCAAACAAAAGAGAAAATGTAACAACGCAGACATTTTTTATTGTGTGGGCAACAACACGTTTCTTTAATTGCTGTGTTCTCGTTATTTTTTTTACTGGTATTAATAGGCAACGAGCCTGAGTATTCCGCAGGCTTATTTCTCTCGTTTTAAACGCACATAAAATTCTTAACTTCTCTAGTATTGTTACACACTCGCTTCCTTGACCTGCCCCGCACGAGCAACCGGAAGAGAAAGACAGTAGTGATGTTATAGCGGGTGGTGAGTCACAAAGGAATGTTTTGATAACAGGCAAGCAATAATACTACCAGGGTTTTAACTTGTAAAGGCGTGCCGCAACGCAATATTCCGCATGCCGCCGTGATAATCCTTTTGCGGCTCCCGCGCTCCTAAACTTCGGCGGATAGAATTTCTAAGAATGTCTTAAGGGAATGTTCAGGTTTATTGTCCTGGTTTCCCTCAGTGTGAATTCGGGGCGCGTGGAAACTTCGAGATCTTCTGACTTATTCTATATAAGCACGTCGGGCCTCCAAGCGAGGAGTTTATGCGATGGGAGTTTGGGCAATTGCGCGACCTTCAGCGATAGATGACGAGCCAGAAGAGCAACGAGTGACGAGGGAAGTGACCAGCGGGAGTAAAATCTGCAACTGTGAACATCGGTGCAGTGAAGGGTGCGATTGGCAGGCGGGACTATTGAGCTTGATGTGTGAGTGTCAGAAATCTCACTTAATAGCAACAGACAGACTGAACATGTGTTAATGATGAACGTAAGTTAATTGTCTATATCCAAACAGAGACATTGAGAATGACTTTAATTAGAATCGAGATATACGTTAAATATCGCGCTCACTGAGAAATAAAAAGGGTCGCAGTGGGGATAGATATATTGAAGCTGTAAATAATAGCTGTGTGAATAAATAAAAATAAATATAATTTTCCTTTATTTTTTTATTAAGACCTCCATCCCTAACGAACTCGGATGCACCCCTCTGGCGTCTTCTAACTGCATTCTGTATTTGGGGGGGAGGGGGATGTTAGTGAATTCCGTCCTTTTAATATTATTACAGAATGATGAAAAGTCAAATAGCACAGGATCGACCATTTTCGAGGTACTGGCGAAAAACGAAAATGCTGGAAAAAAAGTGGACGAAAAAATGCAGTGTTTGATACGCTAATAAGTAATTCAATAGTCCAACTTAGAGCGTTTCATGTAGCACTCCGAGTGAGAATTTTATGGGAAATAGTGCAAGTAAGACCTACTGTTTCCGAGACATTCATAAGAAACGAAAATAAATACGTTACAAGAACTTTTGTAAAAATTAGATAGTGATTTTTCAGAGAGATTAATCTGTACCGAATCTGAATCATTGATCTCAAATGGTACGGAAATTGTGTCACGTCAAAAAAGGACATACCAAAACTTTATTCCATTTGTCCAGACATAAGGAGTGAAAGGATGAGGCATTGCTTGAATTTTGTTCCAAGCTGTTTAAAAAGGGATAACTTTGAACATACTTCCGTTCTTGATTAATGAGTATATAGATAAACCTTGTCAAGAATCATTCTCTAACCACTACCACTAAGAATTCATATGTTTTGTGCGCACGTGTTGATTGTTTTCCCCTCTTTTCTCATCGCAAGAAGTAGCATCGCCTTTATTTGATTGAATTTTCACGACGTACGGTAAGTTTGTATCACTTTTACTGGCAGCTACATTTGTATGGAAGGATCCCACTAGATGTCACATTCACTATTGTTGTTGATTGATAATTACTCTAAGAATGTCGTCGCGTGTGAAAAATACGGCTCCAGGTATACCAAACACGAAATTAATTTGGTACAAACACCTGCTCAGACATGTACAACCAAATTTTATGTAAATTTTGGCCAGCGTATAATTTTAGAAATAACTTAATTTACAGGTATTGTTAAAAATAATTTCCATTCGGCATTTCCCGTGTGAGTATTTTGCAGATTTTAATTACGGTAGCTTACTTTGCAGTCGTGATAGAGAATGTCAAGCACAAACTTCAATTACTAGTTTAAGAATTTGCCATTTAAATTTGGCTTACTATTTAATAAAAAAAACTTTTCAGAATTTATAGTAGCGAGTTTATTAACATATTAACTACTGATAAATAACTTAAATAATGGGGGAAACAATTGATGGGTACACGGTGAAAATAAAATTCTTTTTTTTATTATAATGATACTAAAATTGAATTTGAACTTTAACCAAACATGCTTTTGATGCAAAATTTAAAATTTTGTATAGCAGAACATTTAAATATAAAATTCCATATCTCCGATATTTAATAATTGTAAACTGACTTTCCATTTTTTAAATTTTGATCAGACTACAATTTGACGTAATACCACAAAATTATAAAATACGCAAAATACATTTTTGGCACTAGAACTCCCAAAAGAGAATTTCTTACTGCTTATAAATATATTGACGCGTCCCGCGTCCCTAAAGATATTTATTCGTCAGAAGACACACTCTGGCAAAACTCGCAGGCGGACGACCGCAATAAATACTAAGGGTTTGGCAGGCGTGCGGGAATAATGACGCCAGGATGGCTCGGCGGAATGAACACGTGGCGTAGAGACCACATGCGGAGGAAGGCAGACACAGCTGTGTTTCGCAGCTGACAAGGGACGCCGAGCTCACACCATCGGCTGCGTCTGTCCCAGGCTGGCTACCGCAATAAACGATGAGAGCTTTTGGCGAGCGGGCCAGAATAATAGCGACGCGAGATCCGGAGGAGGCGGAAGAAACACGTGCGCCTACCAAGGGACCACCAAGGGTCCCAACACGTGCAGCGCAGAACAATAAACATATATGCCAGAAGCGAGGGACGATGCCGGACCACGTGCGAGAACTGAAGCGCCGAACACGTGTTTTACGACCCCGGGGACGCGACGAGCAGCCCGGCCACGTGCGGAGATGATGCCAGTTTAATATGGCGAACGAGCATACAAAACCACGAGAGAGAGGAAGGAACGGGGCAGTCGGCCGTAGTGAAACGCGGAGTGCGGAGCGGAGCGGGAGGGAAGAGTCCGAGAAAAACGGCAGTCGGCAGTCGTCAGGCGAGGAGAGCGGAGCGGGCAGGAGGGAAGAGTCCGAGAAAACGGCAGTCGACCGACGGGAATCGAGGAGTGCGGATCGAAGTCAGGAGGAAGGAGTTCGAGAAGGCGTCGAGACACCAACCGGGAGGACCTGTCGCAGCCCAGACGTCCCAGTCTGCCTACCGAGTGACGAAGCGGTCCAGAGGTCGCCGGCCGAGAGAAGACCAGGGCCTCGAGTCAGATAAGTAGAGTCATACAGCAAGTGTGAAGAATCGTGCTCCACGATGCAAATCGCCGCGTCAAGCAATACGTAGAAAAAAAGGTGGGGGGGAGAGTTGTCTCGTGTGTACATGTGGAAGTGACCCTGTTAAGCATAAATAAAAACTGACTTATTCTAACTCGCAAGGAAGGGGAATTTATTTGGTAAATTGGACCTAGGGATAATAGTGTCAACATATTCCTACGCCCTAACACTGAGGGCTAGCATCAATTGCTGGCGCCTTACGTAGAGAGCAGATTCCATACCTACTTAGAAACCCTAGCATTGGTCAGGTATCAATATGTATCGTAGGATCTAACAAATTGTACAATGGCATGGGAAAAATTATTAGGAACCAGTTAATAGAATACGTATATCAGTAGCAGACTTTTTTGAAACTAAATTCTCGCTTTTATGTATGAATGCTTTCTATTCGTACACAAAGCAACTCTTTTCTAGTAAATAATTTGGCGTAATTTTTGCAAGTTTTAATTGGATAAATCTTCGATATCTACTTTATGCGCTTTTATGTGGCTTTAATTAAGTGTTTCTCCTTTAGTCCAACACTGTGAACGCTGAAAATTTTGAGGCAATAATATTGTTAAGGCACTGCACACTTAACTGGGCCGCTAGTGCCACGTATTTCCGATACGGGAGATACATGCTGCGAGTTAGAGAAGAAAGGGGAGGGAGGCTTACTGATAGCTGGCGTCTTTGAAAATAACATTCGCAAATGTGAGCAAAACATTTGACGGCCTGCTGCCAAATAAAAATTGGAAACCTCTGCGTGTAATGAATCCTCTTAAGATCCATGCATTAAAAGAAGAGCTAATAAAAATTTGTAAATACTAGAAATTAAGCGGGTATTGTCCATTCTATCTTCGATTTTTCTTACAAATCTTCGTAATGAAAACTTATGACCAGACATAAAAAATCAAAGCCAGATATGATGTAGAGGACTACTTAACTAATTTTTTCTAAATTTGTACGGTTTTAGTTATACCTGCATCTTCCAATGTGGGGTTGACTTCATTAAATAAGGTAATATTTTATTACGGTTATAGACGTTAAACTAATCATCGTTGCTCTTCTAGCTCGTCGTCTATCGCTTAAGTCGCACAACCGCCCAAGACTCCCTATTCTCATACAATCTCCGGCTCGGAGGCCCGACGCTCATTTACAGTATCAGCAGCCAAGATCTGGAATATTCCCCGCACCCTGAGTCACGCTGAGAGAAACTAGGGCTGTAAACCACTAGAAGATTATTCAGATAAACGCAGAAATTCGATCTGCTGAAGGCCAGGAGCGCGCGAGATAGTAGCGTTATCGCAGCGGCATGCAGATGCTTGTGACTCGCCGCCCGTATTGCGTAACTACTCTGACCTTGGCACACTGTTTCCTCGCTCCAGTGGGACAGGACAAGAAAGCGACGCAAGGAAACAGAGCAGCGAAGAGTGCGACTGGCAGGCTGGACTATTGGACTGTAGGCCTATGCTTGAGCGAAAGACATTACAAATGATGCCAACAGACAGACTGAACGGTGTTAATGACAAGTATGAGTTAATTGTGTATAACCAAACCAAGGAATTAAGAAGGACTTAAATTAGAGTTCAAAAAGACATTAAATATTGAGCTCACTGATAAATTAACAATAATAGTTCAGAAATATAATTTAATGGTCTAACTAATATTCTGTGTAAAAAAATTAAAATAAAATTTTGTGGTTTTATTTTTATTAAGACCTCCTTTCCTCACGAACTCAGGCACTCCGCTCAGGCGTCTTGTAACAATATAAACAAACTAGATAAAACCCAATAATACAATACAGAGGGGGAAAGATCATCTAAACGAACGTAATCCTGCACGTATAGTGCATTCACTGTTACTTCCAACATTTTATGAAGTCCTGCGAAAGTTCTACTTCCAGGATATTCCTCCACCTCGTGCAAATAAAGCTGATCGGAGTCTAGAAAATTACACCAGAGGGACAACGCACCGCATTCGCGCGCACTCTTTTTTAATAATATATTACATACGAACTATTTCTTACAATGTATTATCAACACACACATATTGTCCCTGTTTTTCTTCATGTTAATTATAAATTATAGAAAAAGTATAATGTTCAATGCATCCAAAAATTAAGTGCTATTATATTAACAGAAGTATAAAACGCTTGTGATACATGGCATATTTAGGAAATTACCAACTATGTCATTGAGTGGGGGGATTTTTCAAAGATTCTATTCAAAAATTGTGAAGAAACCGCGAAAAGACTCTACACCATCCTCCATTCCTGCACTCACTCGAGACTTCGGCGTGATTTAGGCGACTACGGTACCAAGACCTCCCGCGCAATCTGCTCTTCTAGGAAGGAGGAGGGGGTAGTGGCAAGGGGTGGTTTGTGTAACATAGTTGAAGCTTGGAAAATATTTAATTACGCCTCTTTCCCTCCCCGCTGGGCCTCCCGGGAAGGACGGAGGGTCAAGTGTGGATAGGAGAAAGGGAGGGGGAGGGGACGGGCGTGCCACCAAGAATACGCAATCAAGTGGCGCCCGCGGAATACATTAGGCGCCTCCATTAGCGGGGGCGTCCTCGCGCCGCGCGTGCGACGAGTGTGGGAGCGGCTTGCGATGTTCCCACCGTGGCTCGAGGGAGGGGGGGATATAGCGCCTCCTGCCTACCAGAACGACGTTCTGGGCTCGTTTCCCGGTCGGGTCACTCCTGGATTTTCGCACGTGGGAAACGTCACGGACGTTGCCCTTGGCCGGAGAGTACTTCCCTCCTAGCCCTCGTTTCCTCCTGCTCCTGCATTCCGTCGATACTCCATTCCCATTTGGGGCCACGGTGGCTGAGCGGTTAGACAGCTCACTTCCCACCAAGGCGAACCGGGTTATATTCCCGTTCGGTTCACTCCGGATTTTCGCAAGCGGGAATCGTGCCGGACGATGCCGCTGGTCGGTGGGTTTTCTCGGGGATCTCCAGTTTCCCCCACCTTTGCATTCCAGCGCTGCTCTATACTCACCTCACTTCTCCCTCATCTGTTTTCAAGACCTCGATGTTAAGAGCGGCCCAAAACTCTCCACTCTACACACACTTGCCGCCATAAAATTGCTAAGAACGACACCAGCACACGCGCTCACTGTTCTGTTCAGCGTTCATTATTGGCTGGCTGTCAGCCAGTGGAGGGGTGAATCGACTGTTACTTTGTGCCTAGGCATTCGCAGAAGTACGCGCACGGCACACGAATAGCACACCCGAAAAATCTCAGCACAAGGCGCTTCGCTAAATTCTCACAGAACCTACTTATTCCGGGGATTTTTAGTGATTGTTTTTAGTCAGGTGACTTTCATCGAATATTTCTTGTGTCACGAGTTCACCGCAATTGATTTTTACGATGTCAAGCACCCATTTTACCTTTTACATTTACCTAAAGCTCAAATATGCCTATTATATAATAGAAGCATAGATAATTATTAATACGTCATTGGTTGTGGCTAGCGTCAGTGGCCATTAACACCTGCTACTGTAGAACTGACTCGTTATCTTTCAACCGAATGTCTCTGTAGATTAATTATTTTAGGCTGTAACATCTACAATATCCTCCCATGAGAGAAAATAACTTAAGTTGTTAGCGCGGTTTTAATTCTGTGAGCCAAAAAACATTTTGTTCAGTATTTTTACTTTCATAAACATCTGTTTTTCTTCATGCATTGTTGAAGTCCGAAATTTTCACATATTTTACACAAATTAGAAACTAATAACAACAAATTAGTTTAGTTAATCAATCAGCTTTTCGTCTAAAAAAAAATTATTTCCGAGTTAATTTGCGTAGTGACTGTTTTTTTTTTTTTTTTTTTTTTTTTCTGCCCGCAGAGCACAGCCCATAGTGAGCAGAAAACTTATTCTAAATGTTTCTGCTAACTTTCTGTGCGTGCAGCAGTTGCTACCAAGTAAAGTCGCTTCAACTTCTATAAGCATGCTATTGCGAATGTAGCCTTGGTCTTACACACGCAACGGAATATCCAATCAATTGTTTTCCTTAGATTATGTTCCATGAAATTTTTCTTGATTATTATTTAAACTTAAACTGTGTGTGTATTATTTTTATAATACAAATCTTACAAACAAAAGAGAAAACATTTTAATAAGTTAATGTGTGGTATGTATAGTATAGAGGAACAGAATACTTTCAAACTAGCTATGTTCAGTCAAATACCGCAAGTGTCCCAAGTGTAGGCGGACGCTAGCAGTCCATTGTTGTATTCCAAGGAGTTGCGTAGGTCTCCGGCGTCACAGTTCCAGGTATAATTACGCATTTGGCGGGGAGGGATGGGCCACCGCTTCCTCACACACCCAGAGCTGACTCACAGTGCTGATTACTAGCTTTCACCTAAGCCAATCTATTTGCATGAATATGACACATACCATTTTTTGCCCAAGGTGANGGGGGGGGGGTGGCGACACCATCGCGCCCTGTAAATAACTTTTGCCTCGGCTGTACTGAATTAAATAGATTGTTAATGAAATTCCTACCTTGGTGTATCAAATAGGTTACTTCTAGAAACATTTAAAATTTTTATACTTATGAAAGACAACACTCAACAAATTTTCATAGGTTCCAAAAGCGGAATTCTAATAACAACTCGACGTTCAGTAAACATAAAAACAGTTTTTTTTTGTGTCATTCTTCAGACAGCGTTTCTCATTGGGCACGAAGCTGTTAACCTGCTCTTGGAAATTTGCTCTTTGTCAGTTTTTTTTCTTGTAAATATTACATTAATAGCCAGCTTAAAAAAAACTAAATATTTGAAATAAACTTTTTTTAAAAATAAAAGTGAATAACTTATGTTATAATGCTTACTTATTTCACAAAGTCTGCTTAAATGAATAAGATAAAAAACCAGCAATTTACAAAGCGAGATACGGCAAATCCACCTCAAATGATCATGGCTTCTGCACAAAGAACACGGTTCTGTGTTATGAACAAACCGGAGATAAATGCCATCTCTTTGAAAGTATATGCCAGGCAACGAGGCGTTTGGAAGTGTTAAAGAATCAAATTTATTATTCGTGATCCTTGGAGTCCATCAAGTAAAATTTCCGTATGATGTTGAATGATACGCTGTTACTGTGAAATGTTCAGTCACAACATGTCATACAGACCAGATAGATACCAGATTGCGAAATTCATTGTACTGAGTAATGAAAACAGTATATATTTTTTGTTCGATGAGTTTAATCCTTCTCGAATTAAAACATATTAACACAATCATGGCGCACTCACACTTCGTGCACGAAACGGGTACACATTTTAAATATGTATCCCCTTTGTCCCCATTCCCATAAGATTTCTAGCTGTTAGACAGTTTTCTTTCCTTCGGATATGTCTAACCTGGCTTATCGCACGATTTCACACAGAATAGTTAAGTACATAGAAGTAAAATGGCGTGGGGGTTCCTTTGATGTGGGCGTAGCCATTCACTCATTGGCTGCGCGTGGGTCTGGGAGTGGGCTTTGTGCCTGATACGTTATTGCATGCTGCAGCTGCCGACTGGTGAGTAGATTACAAGGCTCTGGTCAGCATACGGTGTTCCAACATTTTACTGACCAGTAAGGCAATTTTGCGTGTCTGTACTTCGTGGTATAAGCAACTGTTCCACCTCTGTATTCTTAAGTGTTCTGTGATTTCCCGACGGGGAAAAAAGAAACGATCTCAGAGCTATCTTCAGGTCGAGCCAGGGAACTATAGCACCGAAAACACGGATGGGAACAACCATGGCGTCGTTCATTTGTATATTGCTGTTTATATTTAGAGACCCTACCATTTCCGCATTATATAATAACTGCACCGATCTAGACTCCGCACTCCTCTAAACACTCGAATTGAGGCCATACGTTCATTGGCTGGTACCACAGGTAGAACTCGTTCTTCTTTCCCACCCGGCCACACGGAATGAAGCTGCCAAAGTGCTGAGTATGCAATATTGGTTCTAATTCCTGCACGTCACTTCGGATGAGCGAAGGTCCAATGACTCGAGACCTGCAAAATTCGCTGTATTTTAAAAACGTGTAACTTTGCACTACGTCTGTCATTGGATCATACCCGGAAAAACTTTCCGCCAATGAACACATACTTCCTAATTGTGTGCCAGAATAATTTGCGGTCTTGCCAAAAGCGGAATGGCTTCACACGCATATAGCAACCGACGTACTAACGACACCAATTCCAATATTCACAGGATTATGAAGTCTAGCGTCATGCCAAATAATAACATGAAACCTGCAGGTCCCTACCAATAAAAAACGTCAGACTAACGTAATTATTTGTATGCCGTCTACTTTGGTAGTGAATTATTACTAGAGACACTCGGGCATTTCATGAAAATATATCCTGTCTTGTTGCATTAAAAATTACATTAACTCAAATCCAATTTCGTGATTGAACTGTTTAACCTACCACGCACCTTTGGTGCTTGAACACCAATCACAGACGGTCACTGTCAGAGCAGCCCAATTCTGACTGACTCAGTGAAATACCACACTGTCTTCTGATGAAGGAACGTGGCCAATAAGCAAAGGAAAATTTCAGATTTGCCAGTAGGATATCGAAACTAATTTTGCGTGGAATTCTATTCATGAAAATCAAGTGTGTCTAACCCGTTTGGTGACACATTAATTTCCAAGTTCAAGTGCTGCAATCGCGTTTTTTTTTGTACGGGCTGTACTTGTGTTGAGTACTTTTTCTCGGAAACAGTGAATAACGTTCTGCGTGCTCTATGATACTGGCATCAAACCCTTAACATATTATCCCGAAGTAAACTCTGTCATCCGTGACATGTTTCAGGACGTAGAATCCATGGTCAGTGCTGTGTAAGGTCGGCAACTAGCACCAAATACGGACCGCACCTTCCCCTCGGTAATTCTATTGGATGATGCTGAAACACCGACATTTTATAATTGGTCGTTGTTTGTGGAGTGGACAGAAAGAAACTCTTCTCGTCGGTTCCGTTGTGAATATCATCATAGGGAATTCTTTAGTACGTGTCAGACAAAAAATACCCTGTGTTTCAACAGTAAAAACTAAAACCTTAATGTTTAAGTTAAGGAGTTAAACATTCATGTCAAAGAGGCGCAGGAAATTCTACAAAATAAGATAAGCTACAAGAAAGACTGGACACTGATGTCTTGTTACATACAGTGCTGGTCAGAAGTATAGTCCATTCATGGTAACTTCCAACTTTTCTGAAGCCCTGCTATAGTTCTACTTCCAGGGTATTCCTCCACCTTGTGCAAACGAAGATTAACGAATCCTAGAAAATTACCACAATGGGACAGCGCACCGCATTCGTGCGCTCTCACTTAATAATATATTGCGTAAGAACTATTTCTTACTATGTATTACCAACACACATATATTGTTCCTGTTTTTCTTCGTATTATAATTATATATTTTAATATTATAATTTATATATAAAATATCAGTAAATGTTAAATTTAATAAAAAAATAATAAGATATCTAACGCTTGTGATGCATGGCATGTTTAGGAAACGACCAAATACATCTTATATGGGGTGATATTTCGAAGATTTAATTCAAAAAGTGTGAACAAATTGTGAATATATTATATTACTCGTGTGCAACGTGTCCACGATCGCGGGAAAAGTGACTGAGTGGGCTAATTATAACCAGAAATTACAGAGTTTCCGTATTATAGTTACTGCCCTCGCCGGTAGGGAAGTGTGGTAGGGCAAGGCCGGGAACACGATGCCTTCACGTCGTACGTAACACGCATCAAGCTACACATTCACGTGTAAGTACATAAAACGTGGTCTTTTTGGCTAGTATATTGTGATGCTCCGAGTAAAGGTGAAACGTTTGTGCACTCAATGAAGATGCCAGGGATAAGTATTGTTGCTTTTCAGATTGAAAATTCTCGAAATTCTTGTTATACAGGCGTATTTCTGTTTTATAATTGATTTGGCAAAAAAAGGTTGCGAAAGAATTACTTTTATGACTTGCACAAACTTTGAAAACAACTAGGACATCGTCACAACCTCATAAAACGAAATGTCTCTGGGAGATGTAGACACGTTTTTCCTGTACATGGAACAAATCGTATGTAATAAACTTTGATCTGGAGAGAAAATTAAAGCATTGTTAAATAAACATTTTCAATTTAATGGTAAACATTTTGTATTTCATGCATGCATTTTTACACCTCTACGAAATATAATTAATAAACTGCGGAAATATAAAACTCCCCAAATTTTTTACGGATTAAAAAGTAAAACATTTTAGCCAAACTTCTATTACACTTTTCCTCATTCCCGGGAGAAAGTTATGTATGTGGTACATGGATTAAAAAACGTGACCAGACGACTACGCGGAAATAAAAAAAACAAAAACAACGAGAAGCAAAGATATTACAAAGTCCCTATTTTAATTGTCCAGCGAGATCGCGTGGTGTAGATTTACGTATCGCATATCACGCTAAAGCTAGACATCGACAAGCTTTTCCCACCACGTGGACGTTACTTGAAATTATCATAATAGGTCTCCAAGGTACACATTGGTGAAGGTGTATCCAGTTTACGTGAACGTGTTGCTTGTTACGTGTTACGTGAAATGTGAAGTCATCGTAAACCCGGCCTAAGGGGATCTCTATGAAATCATTCAAGACTTGTTTTTTTTTTTTTGCGCAGGCTGTTCGAAGTGATCACAGTCTGCGCGGCCTCCCCGGGAGACGCGATTGACGCAACAGCAAGCCGGGACTGGCGACACGACACTCCTGGATGAATAAAACATGGCGGACGTTGCGTGGCCGGCGCACAATGGCTGCGGGACGACAAGGCGACGGACGCTGCAAACACGCTTGCGTCACCCCCCGCGTGCGCCATTCTCTCCGCCTCGCTGCCGCGCCTTATGACAGCGGCAGCGACTCGCTTCCCCAAGGCCACGCCCCGCGCTGCTGGTTTCTATTGCAATATCTACGTGAAGACTATACATCCTGTGTATGTGGGGATAGGGACGCGTGTTTATCGCGGGGAAAGTTTCCACAGCTTCCTAGCATACGCGTGCGTAGGCATTCCCATTACGGAGGGCAGCTTAATTTCATGTACCATAATCTGAAATTATACACTACACACGAACGCACACGCCAACACAGATGTGCACACACACACACACACACACACACACACACACACACACACACACACACACACGCCAACACACACACACACACCAACACAGACGTACACACACAGACACACACACAGACAAAAGAATCACTGATTCATATTGTTTGAAGCTACGCAAGCAGTAAAATCAGCACGCAATCTGCCCGGCGTTTCTACTGTACTGAGAAAATTATTACCGATGAAGATGGGGAAAGTCGATGCTTCACAACGTAGCCACAGTCATCCTACATCCAACTGTGCAATCCTCGAGAGGCAATCGAACTACATCTGTGCACGTAGCATTCGTACTGGTGTAAAAAAAGATCAGTCGCAATAAGGTGAGTCGGTTTTCCCAACCCAAGAAGTGTGAATAGAGAATATCAATAACTTTATTGTCCTGTGCTTTCTGGCAATCATTCTCACACCATTGTCCAAAGGAAGGTTGCACTTGTTTATGACAGCGACAGACTGATTATACAATCGTACTGGCGAAATTTCCATATTTAATGTTTTTTTTTTTAGAAAAGGGAGGGGGGTGGATTGGCACACCTGGTCCATCCTGTAGGAACGCCTATGCTTCCTAGGTTTCAACGTATACCATGCACAAGTCAGCAAATTTTCTCTCATTGTTGGTTCTCCTGTGCATATGAAGATACAGGGGACACGATGGCTGAGTGGTTAGACTGCTCGCCTACCACCAAGGCGAACCAGGTTCAATCCCCGGCCGGGCCACTCCTGGATTTTCGCATGTGGGAATCGTGCCGGACGATGGTCGACGGGTTTTCTCGGGAATCTCCTGTTTCCCCCGCCATTTCATTTAGACGCTGATCCATACTCACCTCAATCACCCTCATCGGCTCTCAAGAATTCGCTGTTAAGAGCCGCCGAAACGTCTTCACTCACTCACTATATGAAGCTACAGTACCATTTCTCTATGGTCCAACGAAAATTATGACACTCCAAGACTGAACATTTACGATTTGTCTGCGAAGTGCCTAGCCGAGCCATGAATTCGTCGTCTAATCATAGAAGAATCAGGACGCTGCAGAGTTTTGGAAGATACGACGGATAAAAACATTTTTCACGAGTTTACAGTATCTATGTGGAAAGGCTGATTTCGATGCAAGCTTAAATCCAAAAACTTGTAGGTTTACGTAACTTTTGCCATTTATCCACGCGATATTTATGTACTGAAAGAAAATATTTGTTAGTAATTAGAAACTTTGATGCTTTCCAAGGCGAAATTTTGTAACTTGTAAAAAAAAACAGATTATGGTGCACAATAACACCTAGATTGGCAAGTAGCTAATTCATTTAGTACTCACTAACATATTTGTTTATTGAAAAATATATTTACTAGCTGCCATCAAATATTTAGTTGGCAGCAATCGCATTCGTGCCATCCAGAGTAAAACATACTGCTGTGACTGCAAAACTCAGCCATTATATTCTGCGCATGCGAACTGGCGTATTCGAAGTGGCCACTTTCAGTCCTAGCCAGAACGCCGTATTTATTTATCCGTGTTCATCTACTTGCATAATGTTATGAACGAATTCAAGAGGAATATTCGTAAGAAATTGGGGGTAGATTACATGATCCATTTATTCCAAGTAAGTACACTGTAAAAAATGTAAATTTACACCAACTATTTTTTTAGGTAATTTTACGTTATTTATGTGTAATTTGTAAAAGAAACTGCAGTACCTGTAATATTATATAAAGATTTTTAAGAATCCAGAGAGTATTACAAGTCTTTGGTGAAAATGCATGACTGTACGGCATAATAAAGTATACCAATGGTGTTAATTTACACATTTTGAATTATTGTACAAACACACCCACTCCATGTACTATAATATTAAAATCTTAAATTGTGTATTTTTACTGCTGCATGGTCATTGTATGAACACTCATTGACGACGCCGTAGTTCCGCAACTTCCATTATGTAATTTTACATATTTCATGTGCCATTTACGAAATAAGCACTAGCATACAGCGGTAACAAACTGAAGTCGCATTCTAGATGACTCGGGTTCGATTCCTGGTCCATCCATCCTAATTTCAGTTTAAACGGGTTGTCCAAAATCACTCCAGACTGATTAAATATTCAATTTCTCAATCACACCTCAAAATCAATGTACCTAGTAGATTGTAACCTCCCACCTCGGTTACGCTAAATGTATAATATCATAAAGTAACAGAAAAATGTTGGGTATTCAAGAAAGTTTCGGGAACAGTATTACCAAAATGCCTTTCGTCTCAATGACCATTATATGGATTTTTCACACGCTTATTTCCAAAGTAATGTTACATACCTGAATTCGCTGCAGAACTTACTAGAAAATCATTGTTTGTATCTGCATACACAAAATGAAATTATAAGAGAAGTAAATACTTTAATAATTTTAAAACGTATTTACATGCTTCCTAATATTACTGTCCCACATTTGCACACGATTTATTAACGAAATGAAAACTGGGTGGGGGGATATTTTACATTAAGTTATAAGTGGAGACGCAAAATTCGCAAATTCATTTTGGGACAATCTAGAATTAAGAACTTGTCAGTTTATATAATTTTTGCAATTATGGCCCACGTGTTATCTGACACCTCGAGAAACCTGAGACAATAACAAACACGCAATAAAATGTAGGCCAAATTATTGCCTTCCACTGTTGAGACGGCAAGCGACCAAAGGGCAGTTGATATCTAGGAACATGATTGTGCACAAGTCTGGGAAGTCCAGCTTACTGGTCATCGACTCGCGAATTTTACAAGTCTATAAATGCAAGCAGAATTTTCAGTGCATACGTGTTGGTTACTTGTTAACGTAGGTTTCGAAGCAAGTCTAGTAAATTTCTAAGTTAAAGAAAATTTAGCATGAACCTCTAAGGCCGTAGTGCTAGTTACGCGCCACTTCGGCCCCCGAACAGACATTGGGTTCAAATTCGGAGAAACGTCGCTGCTGGGTCTCGAACCATCATCTACGTGGCCTCTTCACAATGTCTGCGACCATGGGTCATCGGGGACACTCAACGCACAGACTGTGCTCCAGTTTGAAGGGCGCAGTGGCGTGTGGTGAAGTGTTACAAGGTTAGCTGGTGCTTGCTCAGTGCCGTACACACCCGGCGCACGCAGCAGGAACCAGTAACCAGAGCGCGGCCGGGAGAAACTGAGAATGTATTGCGGCCACTTACGAGAGAGCGGCGAGGGACCCATTACACACGTGCTGTGACGTCAACTGCACTACTACGTTTAAGTAGCCGATGTGTAAACTAGCAAACGATTAAGTGTAACACAGAGCAAAACACAACTTATCTTGCAACAGTTCACCACACGTCGCTGCAAGGGCGTCCCTCTCGTCAGCGGCGGTTTTTTTTTTTTTCGCGAGCACGATAACGGCGCGAGAGAAGTCTCGAGAGCAAAACAGCAGTTTAGTACAGGCGGGGGAGGGCGCGTTCCGAAATAACTTTTCGCTTGGGGGGCGCGTGGGTGTGAAATGTTTCCTCCTGCCAACCTCCCTCTCCATATTAGGTCTCTCCTCGTTGGCTAGGGGGGAGGAGGTTCCGCTCGGCTCAATTTTCCTGTAGCAGGGAGGCAACGTGACGAAAATTACACTCATCTTTCCCCTTTCC
>NQII01008341.1:49023-75143 GCA_002778355.1 Clitarchus hookeri
CCTCGCTCTCGGCTCGCGAGCGACCGGCTGCCAAGTGGGCGGGAACGCCGCCGCGAGTCCATCTTCCACTGACAGCGCACGCACCTGGCGCCCCTTTTGACCGGGAGCCACTGCCCTCCTTCCCCACCAACCCGGGTCACCGCGAAACAGCTTCCTTTCCGAACCTCCCGCCAAGGTGAACCGGGTTCGATCCCCAGCTGGGTCACTCCCGGATTTTCACATGTCGGAGTCGTGCCGGACGATGCCGCTGGTCGGTGGGTTATCTCGAGATATTCCGTTTCCCCCGCCCTTTCATTTGGGTGCTACTCCATTCTTACTTCAATCACCTTCGTCGGATCCCAAGACCTATCTGTTAAGAAGCGCCCAAGTCTCTTCACTCACACTCATTCATTATTTCCGAACCACGGGCAGTATTGCTGTCAGATTTTTCGTTAATTTTAGCTCGCTCAGTATTCTGGGGAATTGTTTGGAATGCTTTTTTTTCCGCTATTAAACCATATCCAAGTCATTTGTATAATATTTCAACCAAAACTCCACACCGTTTAGAAACCTCTACTTGAGGCAGATAAAATTTAAAGTCCAAAAAGTGGTTTTTCACCATATGATAATGCTTCGGATTTTCTTAGTTCAAGAAGAATGCTTACCTTTGTTAAAGCAGTTGCATATTGTTTAAAAAAATGCAATGGCGATGTGCATATAAGGGTAAATTACTGTTAAAGGTGACGTATTCTTGCCATCTTGGATTTGCGTATTTTCCTCAGCAAATTAATTTTCGAAGTCAATTTTTAAAAACCGAGATAGTCAAGGCATAGGGAACATTTAGACTGTTATTTATAAAGCCAGCTTATTTTTATTATGTGATAAGTTTCACATATGTAACCGTAATAAAATAATACCTAATTAATTAATAGTTTCAATCCCACATGGGAAAATACAGGTATAATTGAAACCGTACAAATTAAAAAAAATTCGTTAAGTATTCCTCTATGTCATGTCTAGCTTTAATTTTTTAAGTGTGAAATAAAATTTAATTACAAAGATTTGTAAGAAAAATCAAATATTGAATGGATACTACCTCCTTAACTCTTCGAGTGCTACCGGCGTCATATCACAAGGCCTGAATTAAACTGGCTTTTGGAGTTCGCCCTGACATTACGAGATCCGCATTCAAAGTGTAAGGGTGTTAACGGTAAACTGAGCACTTCTGAAAGCCTTGCTTAAGATCTACTCAAACACACACTACGTATTCTTCCGCCATATGCGAAATTAACATCGCCATGGACCTGATCACTTTATTCGTCCGTCGGTCAAGTGAAACTACGAAATTGTTAGAAAACTAAATATTTTACAAGTAGAAAATTCTTACACTTAAATAAAGAAATATATATATTATTTTGGTATCCACAAATGTTTTAATACAAATTCAATTCATTCACATGGAGCTACTCGTTACCAACTTTACTGGGCGTATGACGGTCAGTGTGCCCGTTAAAAAATGTCAGTTAAAGTCGTTGATATTATTAAAAGGTTGATTTCAGAAGTTCTTAATTAATCGCGACAGTCTATAACAGGCTGATTGTATATTATGTTATTTATGAAACGTTTGATTGTGAAACTGCCAACTCGGCATTAAATTGGATAACAACCTACCAGCAATAAAGAGTTTACGGTGTAATGTAAAAAAAAAAAAAAAAAAACCAGAACCAGCTATGTGAGGACAAGCAGATATAACAAAAGTCTATCGAAGAAATATGATGATGGCACATGTCAACGAAAAGAACATTGTGCTTTTGCTGCGTCTCAGGAGTCAGTCAAGGACAGCCTAACGTTCACAAATGAAATTATGCATTTATAAATGTTGTACGTAGTTACGAAAAAAAAAAAAAATTGAGGACACAGAAAGAAAAAGCAGTTAAGTGGTGGCCACAAAATATTTTGTGAATACTGACCCGAACTAAATATTTTGTGGCGAGCAAAAAATATTTTGTAGTTACCACAAAAGCGCAGTACTGTCAGCAAAACAGATTTTGTATTCACCACAAAAGTGTAGTAGAGTCAGTAAAACAGATTTTGTAGTCGCCCCTGAAGTTTAGTAGGAACGGAACAAATGTTTGTGTTCACCACAAAATATTTTCGTGAGTTCAATATTTACTAATTATTTTGTGGTTTCCAATAATTTTTTTTTTTTTCGGTATGCTCATTTTCTTCCGTATTATGCGTTATGTCAAAAATATGAAAGCAACAATCGAAAGTTGAGAATTTATTCCGTTGTTGGACTTGCGCACTTCGATAAGGAGTAACCTGATTCAACTGACACAACTAGAGCAGATCTTGTAAATCAGCATTACCAGCGCCACAGCTTATAGCACCCAAACCCATCCGATAACCCACAAATTCTTTTTTTTTTCTCTCAAAACCATGCTGTAAAGAGCCGCCCAAATCTGCCCACTCTACTCAGTCATTATTTCCAAGTTCTTGGTGCAGCTGTACATGGTACGGATGTAAACTATTATCAGCGATGATTCTCCACACTGTTCTTTGAGACAATCCTGAGTCGCGGGCAATCCTCCGTGTAGAATCATGAGAATTAACTACCACGGCAGCAAGTACATCAACAGCTCTCTCGTCTCTTACAAGTCGTCTGATGCGACGACGTTTGTTGCATGTCGCTTGCATTAGCCCAGCTGTGCGCACGCAACATACTAGACGCTGGAAGACATTGTACGAGTGATGGACGCGCTGTGGGTATCTCTCTGCGTACAAACGGGCAGCAGCTCTGCAGTTCCGACGACATTCTCCTACTACCATCAGCATGTAAAATGCTTCTTCGATTGTAAACGGCATTCCATTGAGAAAGCAACACCACAGACAGACAATGCCTGACAATGAAACAACACGCGCGATTAATGGTTGCAACGTAAAACGAATGACTGTCGGAATGAACGACCTTTCGATTGCCAGTTAACTTGCATGCAAAGTCTGCAGTTCCTGTAAGTGGTAGATGGCTTATCTGCTTGCCGCGTAGTGCTGCATTATTCTCCGCTTTTGCTCGGAAACAGACTAATACCTACTGCACGAGTCCATGCAGTAAGGCACACAGGTCACTGCTAGTATCAAAGCAAGTCTGTTATTATTACACTGTTTCCGAACAAACGCGGAGAATAAGGCAGCACTAAGCAACAAGCAGATGAGCTATCTACCACTTAAAGGAACTGCAGGTTTTGCATGCACGTTAAATGACAATCGAACGTTCGTTAATTCCGACAGCCATTCGTTCTACATTGCATGAATGACAGAATCAGAGCAGCATGTGGATCTCCCATCTGAGGTCCACCGAGCAACCGCGAATGCAAGACGGAGATCAGAGTCGTGTCTGATACATGGTGGTTGACATTTTAAAACACTTATGAAGAGTGATGTGTGCGAATGAGTGTTCCCAGTTCCCAGTAGTTTTCGCACACCATGCCGGTATTTACAGTACATCCGACGTCCTTTTGATTGTACGTACACTAGGTATGCACGCCAGAAATAGAACATGTTTCGTTGTTTTCTCTTTGATTGCAGTAAAAAAACGACGTTTGCGATCCATTTTCATTGTGCGTTAACTACTCAAGTCACAAACCATAACCTTAGATGATTTACTTTGTTGTGCGTAAAAAAATGTACGTCAGAAACAAAGTGTCTAAGTAAATGTTGTTTCCTTTTAGACGATCTATCCAGCGATACCTCAGAATACCCACATTCCCATTTGCAATTTCAAAGCTCACCCCCATACCCCTACCTCCGGCATGTTCGGGTAATGGAATTACTACCAATCGATGATTCATATAGGGTATAGTTATCACAATTTTTTCGCGAACCCCCGGTGTCGTGTTGTTTCCGAGAAAAAGGGGTGGTACTGGCGCTGTGAATCATTCTGTATATGTGTGTGTGTAGCAATGACGGAATGGAAAACGAAAAGTANTATATATAAAGGGAAAACTGCTTCGATTGGATTACAGAAATCTTATTGATTACCTCGTTGTTAAGAGACGTCCAAATCTCCCAACTTAGATCAACTCAACTAACTATTTTAATAACTGAATTTCGCTATTTAGCAGTGGCATCCAGTAGTCCACAGCGATTTGCATTGGCTTTACCACTGATCCCCAATGTATTCCATCCATCTATATAAGGGATCTCAGCAGTTCATGAACTGAATTTCCAGCGAAGATGGGGTCGCGGTCGCTGAGCGGTTAGCCTGCTCGCTTCCCACCAAGGCGAACCGGGTCTAATCACCGGCCGGGTCACTCCCGGAATTTATCATGCGGTGATCGTGCCGGGTGATGCTGCTGGTCAGCGGGTTTTCTCGGGGATCTGCCGTTTTCCCCGCCCCCTTCATTCCGGCTGCATACTCGCCTCAATCACCCTCATCGGCTCTCAAGAGCTTACTGTTAAGAACCACCCAAATCTCTTCACTCACTCCATCGAAGATCTCTTCGCTGACTCAAACCACTGATTCAGCTTTATTGCGTAGGCTGCCCGTGGTTATCTGAGCGCTTTTCAATGCCCTTTCACAGAATATGCAGACGTACAAGTGAAACTGCGTATCGATCCCTTTTACGTGGAAGTGCCCATTATCTGATTGGTTGCGCGAAGCTTTGCAGGAACGCGCCTCGAGTCTGATTTGCTACCTTGTGCTGGGGAAGATTTCCTATTGGCTCTACTGCCAGCTGGCGAGTAGGTTACCCGGCGCTGATTGGTGGACGGCGTTCCAGCATGTTGCTGGCCAGTGACGCCATTTTGCTGGCGTGTGCGGCTGGAGTTTGCGGTATAAGCGGCCGTTTAACATCTGTACTCTTACCGGCTCTGTGGTAACGCTTAGGATAGGCTATACGTTCCCGTCCATTATGTTAGCAACATGGTAATTCTTATTCTCGTGTTCATTAAGCAAACATAAATTAAATTATATTATTTCAACGCAAATTCACACTTTTAACATGAAGTTAACGGCCCTGCCTACCAAGCAGGTAGCCGCAAACTTCAAAGGGGGAATCAATGTTAAACGAAATTCCTTCTCATTGCGCCACTTTTAAAGACAACTATTTGAAACAAAAAGTATTCTACGTGAAATTGTTTAAGTAATGTTGCTACGTTACATCTTTCCAATTGTTCTGTTTAATATATGTTTTCTAAAATGTGATATTAAAATTTACATGTAACAAAAAAAATGATGAATAAATAGTTTTGCATTTACGGGTAGGGAATATTTTCAAAGGTTGGTTTAAGAAAAATGTGTTATAATTATAAATGGTTCACTGTATATCTAACAAGTGTTCTTAATATATTGGGTTCATTTGATACATAAAGAGGTCATTGTAACTACCAATTTTTTTCGCGCTACTGTTTAGAACTGATTGTAGGAAGAAATAATCAGTTTTCGAGAACAGTATACCCACAACCCGGGTGAATTAACTACAGGCTATTCAAGGCAAAATGAGCACTTTTGAAAACCCTCTCATTGGGAATAATAGTCAATAAATATATTTTATTTTAGCCTTAGACGTTTGCTTCCGAGTGGGGGGAATTAAACACATTGTCATTATTACAAACATGGCAATATTTATTTTAAAAAGTTCGTTTAAGGATTAAATATTGCGGAAAGGAAAAAGTAACTAGGGCTTCAAAAGCGCTCACTTTACCGTGGAAAACCCATAGAACAATGCAATTACGTATGTAATTCATCACAAATTACTAGCACTTTTTAAATGTAAAAAATCAAAATTTTGTTGTTCAATAATAGGAAAACCCTGTAAATGCATATAAGACGCGCGACGGTTTATAAAACTGTTCTTCTAATGAGGGTCTTTCAGTTAGGAACCTCTTGACGGCTCTGCGTAAGAGTTAAATAAAAGAACATCAGATTTCAAACAACCAGGTCGGTGAAAGGAAACAGAATCTCACAAGGCGATCGTAAATTTTATAACTTTGTCTATGTCCAAGTTTAAACTTAATCGACGCGGTTAAAGAAGTAAACGAGGAGAATGGCTTAGTCAACGAAACGATAGGATTGGTAAAGAACTGAACATTATTTACACATTAAACAAAACTTCTACTTTTCGCATTTGGTGTACTTAGTTCCAAGTGTACTTATTAATATACAGTAATGGGTTTACTTTGTGTGGTTTATTTATTAAGTTAGGAAGTATAGGCTGAATCTCCAGCTAGTAAATTTGACGTCTAATTTATCGTGGATTTCTTTATGTATTTTAAAAATAATACGTACCTCCCTACTCATGTTTATTCATATGAAATGTAAAATAGATGATGCGTTAACGTAACATGAGAAAGCCGAAATGTCAGTGGATTATAAAATAATACCTTAAACAAGCACCGCATAGCAATTTAAGGCCTACCTATTAATTATTCAGGTGGAAAGGTGGTGCGCCTACAGACAGTAATCTTTTACATGTAACTCAGTTTGTACGGAACCACACCGTACTCTATTTTATTACCGTACACAATTTCTTACTCTACGCATTTTCAGAAAAAGGAAAAGGACAAATTTTCTAGTCATTTTATGAAACCGTTCACTCTTTTTTTGTATCATGAAAGGAAGTTGATTGGTCTGGCGAGATATAAACTGTTATGATTTTTAAAAAAAATTTATAAAATTTTTTTTTCTCAAAATATTTCCCCGACTGCGGGCAAGTACGACGCAGCATCTAATTTTCTAATCGAACCGAAATTATGCTGTCAGCGTCGCAGAAAGCATCACGGAGAAATACATTTTTCTGATTGACGGGTAAATTGCGGTCCGTTGTGCTTCCAGCGATAAGGCAAGGACAAACAGACGTTCACTGTAGGTTTCTGAATTGGCGGTTGGGGAGGTGTGAGCTTTGGTTGGGNCATTGAAGCGCCATTCCTCCGTAAACAGGAAAAATTTCCGCTGCTTCTTTTTATAAAATCCCGTGCCCAGGAGGCAGGCGTCAGCTTTCACAGACCGGCAACAAACAAACTACAGGTTGTGGGCACTCTATACTTACAGGAGTTGCCGCCTTCCAAAATCATGTTTACTTTTTTTTTTCTCGCCTACCTCACTTCACCAGAACGGAGTAAAATTATAACAGCCAAAGGTACAAACCACGTCGACAGCAAAGCGGCGTAGTCATAATGTTACCGTCGTAAGAATATTTTCCGGTTAGAAATTACGGGGAACATGGCTGCAAAGTAAAATTTATGGAAGGCGTGACATTTTCTATTGATCACGCGTACCTTTATTTCTTAAAATCATCAGTAACGTCAGTTATTTAGTTCACTAAGTGTCTTCACGTTAACAACCATAGAAACAATAAAATATGAACGTAAGTACAGCCACTGAAGACGTTAGAAATGGTGTAGCCTCAGAAATGTTCAATTACCATATTATTAATAATAATTCCGTGATACTTAAACCACCCTTGCGGTTGTCTGACGCACGTAAAATTAAGCGGAAGTAGAATTGTTTAATTATCAAAAAATTTCACCCTACGTGTATAGGGCTACCGTCCCTCATATTTATACACGAGTCATGATTTCCGACAACCTATTTATGCCAAGACAATAGCCTTAATGAAAATATAAAAATTGTCCCAATTACGAACAATTACCGAAATTTGTAGTAATCCATTAAAAAAATTTGCTCATGGTAGACGAACTAATTTGTGGAGAATACACCAATTTAAAAGGTTCTCATAACAATGCCGATGAACGATAAGGCAGGCTAAGTGGTTTAAATGCAATTTAGGTGTTACGATCACCACGTCTATGTATGCATAATGCAGCTAAGAAAAACTGAAATTATGTAGAAACTCACATGCTCAGTTTAAAATGTATTTGTATAAAGCGCCCAGAACACGTTATAAGCTTAATATCATATTTTCCGCAGGTTGGTGAGGTTTCAGGTTTAACAAATAATAGGTTGAGAGTTTTAATATGTTAAATTTCACTGCAACGACCTGAAATACTTTTACTCAAGTGAATAGTAATGTTTTAGTTATTACTTTAAAAAACCTGTAGTTTTGTAAAGGTTTTAATGCATTCATTGAGGAAGATAATGAACAATTTAGAACTCAAGTGGCAGTCTACGCGGTGAGTGTACTGCTAACTCTGCACAATTTCTCTTCATTATCAAACCATCTATGTGCAGTGTATAAATTTTCGATGCTGCAATCTAAAACTCAGAAGTAACGAATAAAGAAATTATGTTAATATGCACAGTGAATTTGTTTCTACTCACTAAGTGTATATTTGAACTATTTGCATAAATAAAACGTCGATCTGTTGCACACATTCCGGAATTTGAAATTAAAATCTACAACTTTTTCAAAGTCCTCTTAATTAACTTTCAAAATTGATAAATTTAATTTTTTCTTATTATTTTCGTCCGCAGATTTAGTAAATGTACAAAACAATGAAATAGTGATAAGTAGATACCATTTTTTTTATTAAGCTAAGCGGTTATTTTCACTGGGAAGTAGTTAACAGCTACAATGGGGAAATAAACCGAATTTTCATTAGACTTTCCAAACTTTCAGAAAATAAATTACTTTTTACTGTACTATATATAATTAGAGGCAGTGAAATTTTGCGAAAATATTTCAAGACAAGTTAAACTTCGAAATACTGTAGAGTCGTTTACGTATCTTGATTGGCTGAATTACTTTTTGATACGTGTTAACTGCATGCACACGAAATACGGAGGAGCAGTAACGATGTTGCCGAATTCTGAGAGACCCGGTCAAATATGAGTGATTGAAGAGGTTTGGGCGGCTCTTAACAGCGTGATCTTGAGAGCCGATGAGAGTGATTGAGGTGAGTATGGAGCAGCATCGGAATGAAGGGGCGGGGAAACGGGAGATCCCCAATAAAACCCACCGACCAACGGCATCTTCCGGCACGATTCCCACGTGCAAAAATCCAGAGTGACCCGATCGGGGATTAAACCGGATCGCCTTGGTGGGAGGTGAGCAGGAGTCAGATATGAAAACTGCTTCTCAAGGAGACAGCAGCAAACGGCAATAGACAAACTGTTGTTGGGTGCTTATAGTATTAAAGTCTACCATGTAGTAATTTTTTTTTGCGAAAGCTCTGGCTATAATGATAATACATTTGGGATCACGCATGCCGTTTATAAAAGAAATGGCAGATGTTTTCATTAAATTCTTTTTTTTTTTTTAATTTAAATCTATATACCATCTTCACGTGAGCACTTGCTGGTCAATATGGGAAATAAATGTGAAATGTCTCAACGCCTCGTCGATAGGGAGCTCATTAGAGACACAACTACAGACTCGGAAACAAGAAGCGGGGAAAAAAACAACAATGGCGTAAAATAAGGAACCATCCCGACATCCGTTTGAGGTAATTCGGGAAAGGCATGAGAAAACCATGTCACAACAAAGTAACAAAAAAAAGAGACTTTCAGAAATCTTTATCGATATATATATATATATATATATATATATATATAACNATGTAAGTGATTTCGTTGACTAAAACAGTTCAAATTGTTCACTTACAGGTAAAATGCAACGTGGTTTTGGACCAGAAAGCTATTATAACCTTTTTTCAAACAATGAAACAATGTAAACAAATAAGTCGCATCGTCAGAGCGTGCGAGAGAGCGCCAGCGAGTACACAACTTCATGCTCTCTCGGAAGAATTGAGACTACTAGAGAGCGTTACCTCTGACGTCATAATGACGTGTCAGCAAGCGAGAGCAAAAGAGATCTCTCTCTCTCTCTCTCTCTCTCTCTCTCTCTCTCTCTCTCTGGCCTCAGTGCCCGGTGATCTTACCTGAGCGTAACTGATTCGTAAATCGTACTTCTGCTCTCGTTATGCACTGCTCATTTGTCGGGATAACGAAACAAGTTCTTTGTCAGCTCAAGTACAGCACTCTTCAAAGGATTTATTATGTGCAACGGGGCCACGGTGGTGTAGTGGTCGGTCCACTCGCCTCCCGCCGAAGCGAACCGGGTTTGATTCTCGGCGGGATCACTCACGGATTTTCGCACATGGGAATCGTGCTGGAAGATGCCGCTGGTCGGCAGGTTTTCTCGGGGTTCTCCAATTTCCCCATATCCTTGCATTCCGGCGCTACTCCAAACTCACCTCACTCCACTCTCCACACCACTTATTTGCAACGCCTGAAACCGTAAATTAATGCGGGAACGGAAGGGCTAAGTTTAAGTCAGAATATGCTGACTATAGGCGACCGACGCAGAGGGTACATCATATAGGCCCAACAAGCATGACACAACACTTAGAACTAAACAGCAATTTAAATACAAGACAAATTTGACGTAACAACGACACATTCTTTCGTCCGACCAGCAATTTTGGATTATAAATGGTTTCCATTTTCGTCTTATTGTTTGGGTGTGGCACGACAGACAAAGCGTGCAACCTTGCAAAACGAAATTGTATGACAAGCTTCCCTTACAGTGCCAAATACGCAGCTTAAAAATGCTTGTCGTTCAAAAATAATGTTGGTCGGCACTAGACACAGCAAATAATAGGTGGCCGGTGTTTATGGCGTCTTTCTTGTGATAAATCTGATTTGGTGAAATTTATGCACATCTCATTTGTGTATAGTTAATGCTGACATCAACGAACACTCAATAAGTAGTTCACTGGTTGTGCAAAGCACGATCGACACAATTACTGAGCCCATCATAAAATTAAACAACTGCAACACTTGAGCCCGTAAATTAATTTGGGGACGGAACGTGTTAAATAAAGACGATAGGTTGAATAATCTCTGGAACATGGGACAAAATTTGATTGGAACAAGGCATCGCATTGGCTGATAGCCAGCCAATAACGAACGTTCTGCAGGACAGCAAACGCAAACCTGTATTCTACGGACCAATGGGGCAGTGGAAAGTAAGAGTACAGAGACCAACAGAACTAGCGTTCTTGTAGTGATGGATACAGGTGCGTCAATTGTAGCTATTCACTAACGTTTTACTGTCTTTATATAAAGACATTTCACTACCTCGTGACTGTCTTTATATAACAGAAAAACAAGGTGTCTTTATGAACGACTGTGGAGAAAAAAAATGGCCGGCGTATTGAGGTCAGTTAACGCATGCAGCCGCGCCCTGGACAGAAAAAAAAACGCTTTTAAATGCTTCGAATACAATAAACCTCCGATAATGTTATATCTCCGGAGAAATATAAGGTGTCTGGAATACATTAAAAAAGTATATTTTGTTTTTTGTTGGTGACACCATCTAACGTAACCACGATAGAGACGACGAACTCGGTTACAAGTTTAGTGCTGCTATCTCGTGATGCTCAAAATGAACTAGGACCATTTGAAAGCTTGTATCGTAGAAATAAATAAATACATTTTTAAAGCGTTATTCGGATATATATTAACAAATATGTATTATTTATAATCACAAATGTATTATACAAACATAATATGTAACACAAGGCACGCTGTAATAACACAAAAAAGAAAAATAACTGAGCAAGCAGATTATCGAATTCCAAACAGAACCCGCAGTACTGCCAAACCTTCGCGTCATTACAACGACAGCCATAAACAGATGCGTTACAGAATACCACACAAAGACAATTACTTGTAACTGTCGTTTTAGCCGTCGTTATCATAAATACATATGTACGCAGCGATCGTAGAGTGAATATGGCATAGAGTGATCTCGCTAGATGCGCAGAACCAGTCTCCGTGTCCCAACATTGAACTGCTTTCCTGCCAACACGACTATCGTAAACATCGTGAATAGGATTTGAAGTTTGAACACTGTTTGGTAAAAAAAGTGCTCTGAGATGTTTGTATGCTTCCTCTAACCAATTTGAAATGCAGTTAGATTAAATTCAGATTTGCAAACGTATTTTATTCATATAAAAATGCTTGTCTTTTGAAAATTAATGTATTAACAAACACGTTTATTACTGTTGACCATGTGGCTTTAAGAGTTGTCTTGGTTTGGGGTAGGCCAATGTTGGGTACATGCGCCGAAGATGAAGAATCGGTCTACCTCATATTTAGTTTATGGTCATGGGCGTCAGCAGGAGTCGGCAAGGGAGGGAACACTTTTCCTCCCCTGGAAATTGTATTTTTTCTATAAAATGTGAAATAACAATTTTATAAAAACTAAATTACTTATTAGCGACGTTACTTCAAAATGCAAATCCCTGCTGGGAGTAGTAATTGAGTTCTTCCTAGTTTTCCATAATTTTATATTGAAATTTGTTTTTGTATTTGTATTAAATATTATATTGCATATTCTTAACGATAAAAAAATGTATTCACATAAAAAGTCGTGGATGTTTGTTACATGCATTTTGGTTAAAATCCAGTTGTAAAGTTCACACTCCTCTGAAGGAAACTTTTTCTAATTCGTATGCCTCCCTTTGGAAAAGATATTGGAGACGCCCAAGGGCAGTGGCTATATTTAAGCAAGCCATAGTTCCAGAACATGCCCCCTGAATGTCCGTAAATGTATGCAAACCTTGAAGTGTCAACTCTTGAAAGTTTACGCTCGAGCGCAGATCGAGCAGAGCTACTTAAAATAATTCTTTTGGCCTTTGAAACAAAAATGGCACGGGCATAGTTCCATCGTTCCGTTGGTGTTTAACAGGATCTTACAACAGTAGGCTGGGGCTACATAGAAGCAAAAATAAACTTCCCTGCTTGGCTGCTCGATCCTGGGCATGCAAGCAGTCATAGAAGGTTCTTTGAAATCACATATCCAACGATACTTGCTGCCGCGCGAGTAAAGACGAGTGCATTTTTTTTTATGATTTTACTTCTGCAACTGTGGCGTAAGAACAATCTTCACTCACTACTTCAGCATTGTGTGTTTATGGACAGAGGCTAGTAGCTTTGTTGTTGCAACTGGAACTTTTATGTTAAATAAACACGAATAATTACAATAATTTTTACACAAAGCTGTTTTAGAATCAGTAAACATTTTCGTAATTTTTTTAATTACTAATTTTATCGTATTTAAGAGTCTTACGCTATTTCTCAAAACAAACCAAACTGAATGGCTATACCGTCCACTTTCTGATGGGCTAAAATTTCAACCCTGTAGGAAACCTTCCATCGAAAATAGCACACGACCAATTACGAAAACTTCCACGAAAACGGCCAGCAGAACGCTAAATCTTCCATAGAACCTTCCATACAAGTGGCCATGCAGGTTTGCAATGTAGACAAATAAGTTGCAAGTGAAATTGTATTTTTTTTTATTTTACTCATGCGTTAGCGATAACAGGTATAACTCTTTCAGGCGCAATGAAATACATTATTTTAACCATTGCAACGACATAAATTGTTTGGAATTGTATAAATGTCAGTACAGCGCACTGTCTTATCTCAGAAACAGTAAAAACGTGTTTTTTTTCCTTGCCAGCGCCTGTTTTACATACTGAGGAATGCAGTCTCAAAGCACCAGTGATGTATCATGCTTGCGAGGGGCCGCGGTGATGTGGTGGTCAGACTACTCGCCTTTCACCACAGCGAACCGTGTTCGATTCCCGGCAGGGTCACTCCCGGATTTTCGCACGTGGGAATCGTACCAGACGATTTTGCCACTGGTCGGCGGGTTTTCTCAGGAATCTGCCGTTTCTCCCGCCCTTGCATTCCAGCGCTGCTCCATAGTCATCTCACTTCACCCTCATCGGCTCTCAAGATCTTGATGTTAACAGCCGCCCAGATCTCTTCATCACTTCCCTCACTCTTTCGTGTAAGGTGTAGTTCATAAAATAAAATTCCCGTGCAACGTTCAGTAAATAGATCACAGTACATCAAAGAGCTAATAGTAACTTTTTTGTTTCTCACAATTTCATGTCTTCTCTAGATTTTACGAGTGGTAAAAGTAAGGTCCCAGAGAACATAAGTACACAGAGACTAAATGACGTGGCGGTTCAATTGATGTAGGCGTACCTATTCTCTGATTGGTTGCACGACGCTCTGGGAACGGGCCTTGTGTTGATTGGCTATTGAACGCTGCAAAGGTTTCGTATTGGCTGGGCTGCAGGCTGGAAAGTAGATAGCCCGACGCTGATTCGCGAACGACGTTCCGACATTTTCTTTGCTGGTCAGTGACGCCATTTTGCTGGTATGTGCTTCTGGAGTTCGCTGCATAAGCGGTTGTTTCACTTCTGTAAAAGACTGTTCACGGTAAAATGAGCACTTCCGAAAGCCGTGCTTGAGATCTACTTGTATGGAAATTGCGTATTCTTCCACCATACGTGAAATTAATATTGCCGTGAGCCTGATCACTTTATTCAGGCGTCGGTATAGTGAAACTAAAATTATTAGAAAAGTAAATATTTCACAAATTTGCTTATTATTTTACATACATGCATAAAAAACGCCAAGCAAAATAAATGACTTCAGTATTCACAAATATTTACTTAACACTTTGTATTCAACGTTAAGATATGGAACTACTTCCTTTCCGTTGTTACCAACTTTACTGAACGCACGCCAGCCAACGTTGATAACAAAAATGCTCAAATAACCGAGAACAGTCTATATTCTAAATTACTCTGTGGTGCGGTGCACAATGGAATGAGAGATGGAACCAAGAAGAGTTTCGAAACTGCTAATTTAACCGCAACCAACAGTATCGCTAAGCGAAAGCTCATCAAACTCACTGGGAAGTATATATGAACGCGAAGCGGCCGAGAATGGAACAGTCTTCTCAGAGTGCTCCCTGGTTCAACATCAGCATCCCCTAAAATGACCCGGAGACACGATTGGAAAAAACATTTTCGATTTGAGGACCGCGGTCGGATTTTCATTGGAATTCTGTGTGCACCGTTTTAATTCAAAATATTCTTGTTTAGTTACTAACGGTGTTAAAAAATTGACGTTTTCCCCTTTCTTACAAAATTATATTTGACATTTAGAGCGTGAGAAACGTACAAAAGAGTTTCCAAGTACTACCCTAGTAAAAAAACGTCGTTTTGTATTTTAACGGAAAATTTCTTGAAACAGGTAATATATTCCTTATAACACGTGGCCTATACAAGATTATGCACCTATTTCTCTCTAGATTACTTGGACAGTGCACAAATACACGCAATTAATTAAAATATTTGTGATAACACGAGTTAAATTATCAAAAGAGAACTTTAACTGCGTTTTAGAGTTAAGAGACAAGCTCAATTAAATAAATAGTTTTAAATTAAATTTTTTGAGCTCGCTAACAAACACGAGCACTCCACGAATTCTCTTGATAAAACTCTTTATCAAATATAAATACAAAATGTGTGTATAATCATTTTTTTCGACGTAAATTGCCAGGAACTGGGAAAAACTTTTTTTGTAGAAGACGCAGTTACAAATAATAAGTAGGGTCAGTGTATTTTCGCGTAAAAATTGCAGCACACAATATACTTCAATTTCATATATGTATACACCTCTTATTATACCACCATTGGCTGCTGGTGCCGTGTCCGCATTTGACCAAGCCACTCAGCATTACGTAACTCCGACATTGAACCTTCGTGACCAGAACATTTTTTTGCCAATCGAAGAAGCTGGACGACCTTACAGTGCTTTGAAATGTATCTTATCTCAAAATTTTTTCGCGAAATATCACTACCCCTAACAATAAGTATTTCTATACCAAACAACATAAATTTTATTACCTTCCTGTTACTTGTTTCAGTTGAAGCGGTCAATTATTGTAAATGTTGTGTTCCTTATAGTGTAAGGGAAAATTTATATGGCACATTGCTGCACAGTTACACATAATTATAACGTTCTTATATAAAATCACGTAGATATCAGTTTCTTTTGCAACAGTTGCAATTCGTTGGATTTCGGTAGGGATATTTAGAAGTGGAATTACGGGCCATGGCACTCACGTTCACTATTTATGCTTCAGTACAAACTAGTTTAAAATTATACTGTAAAACAATGTATCTTGAAAACTTTCAGGTACCGCAAAGGACTGGTTAAACACTTTAAGACCCAAATATTTCACGTAAAAGCTTTAATTTATAAGAAGCAATATTGCTGGTCGAATCATACCAACATATAAAAATGGACGCTTTAATTTTTTTAATATGAATTTGTAAAATATTGTTATATTTCCTGCGTGTTTTCTTAAACGCAGAATATAATTTTATTGCGAATGTTGTAAAAAGATTTTCTGCAATTTATAACAATATACTTTTCAAGTAAACTTAGGATCTGAAATGAAAACTATTTCAGCGATTTTCTGTGAAGGTTAAAAAAATTGAATGAAAGCACAAAGGAAAAAAAATAAATTGTGACGGGCACGTAAGAAATAATTAAAAACTTAGCGAACAACTAGCCTGGTGATGAATTTCACACACTTAGATTTCGTTATCGATACTGTATAACAGTTAACAATTCCTTCTTAAGCAAAATCACTTCCGACATTTTCTGCACGGTGAAATTAAAGTAATTTACGGACTTAGGAAAATGCAAGTTCAAAACTCAGTTTTGCAGGGTATGTACAACCGCATACGTAATTAAAGCTTGCTATGCAAGCCAAAATTTTACCTAAAGATTGAAGACCACTTATCTAGCAAGTGACAATCACAAATACGTAATTAAAATTTTAAATACGTACCAATAACGTCGGTTAATAGTGAATAGTTTCAAATGCGCAAGAAATAAAAAAGATAGGCTTCGCATATAAAAAAATTTACGCGTCGCACGCTCCATATGATATGATTATTTAGTTCCAGAGCAGCTTCAGAGATGGCGCCACTGTACGGCCAGACCGAAGCTTTACACACGTGCATGTTCTGTGCTTGCAAGAGTTCACACTGAAATTCTATTCAACGTTGTGTACAGTATTACCTTCTACCCTGCGGCACATTCGCATAAATAAAGCCGGCCAGAAATTAAATAAGAATTGACAAACTAGCCATTAACCACTTCGTTCGAAACAGGCCTGTATATCCGCACTCCGAAGTCCCTAAGTAACATTCGCTCTAAGAAAAAAAGGCACCATGACATAGACACAGAGTACTTAGAGGAGAAAAAACTCTAGCAGCACACGCCAGCATAATGGCGTCACATGCCACCGACGTATCGGAACGCCTTTTGCCAATCAGCACTTGCCAACGTGCTTGCCATCTGGCAGCCCAGCCAGTGGGGAACGTTTCGCACCACGTAGTAGCCAATCACACATAAGGCCCACTTCCACAGCCTCACGCAACATTACAAGGCACCGCCACGCCATTCCGCGCCTATGTACTTATCTTCTCTGTGGCATGGGAAAAAGTTTATCGTCACATGCATCGAAAATAAAAAGTCTTCGTCAAAGATAGCAGGCAGCGATAGGAAGATGTTTCTTCCATATCAGGTGTAAAGAGAGGCGCGGTAATGAGCCCTAACGAATAACCAATCACAGAGGCGGTGAGACCCCCGCCAAGCCCCCCTTCCCCTCTATTATAGCAGAACTTCGGCCGAGATCGCGTCGCATGAGAGAGGGGAAGGGGAGCCGGTCCCACGCCCCACCTCACAGCGAGGTGCGAGAACGCGGTCGGTGACGTCACGGAGGCACCTCCGAGGTGCTAGAACGCGGCTGGTGACGTCATTGAGCCACCCTCGCGACGAGATGGTTCGCATCCCGGGCGCGTCGTCGCTCTGGCCCGCGGCAAGCCGACTGAAGCAGGGACGCCCGGCGCCGGCCGCCTATATACGCCCGGGTCTCTCCTCTTCCACCGCAGTAATGGGTTATATCTTCAACATTTTTGTGTGCCGGGCTTCAAAGTACAAAAGGCGCCCCGCTGGATAAAGGCATGGGAAGAACGTGCGATTCTATATACACCCCCCCCCTTCTCCATTCNTCTCTTTCCTTCCCCTCGGCGTCCCTTTCTGTGCCCGGCCGTCTCTCTCGCACTGCACTCCACCCCCCTTCCCCATCTTCACCACTTGCGAGGGCTTTTAGTTGTCCCTTCAAACTTCATTCTTACTCCCGGCTCAATGCTATCTCCTCAATATAATCACGGCGGCATTGAAAGCCTCGCAGACTAGAGCACATTCTGCGGCCCCCTTCACCCCAACCCCTCTTTCTCTCGCTTTCCCCTAGCTACGTCACCACCTCCCCTCCACCCCTTCCACTCCACCCCTGCATGCACTGAGGCGAACCGCAGTCGGCACAAAAGTCAGTATAATAAGTTTCGAGGGCATTATGCTCTCGTCCGGGGAGGAGGGAAAACCTTCATAAACACTCATTGACCAGGGATAACGCGGCTTCCCCTTCTGCAGAGGGGAGGGAGGGGGGCTACGGGAATGGGGTGATGGGTGAATTGGGAGGGGGGATGTTGGAGGAAGGAAGGGTGTATCGAAAATCTCGCCCGGCGCGGCGTGTCCTCGTCGGGAGTCTTGGAGGGCGCAATGCCACTGTGCCGACGTCGCAACCCCCTGTGAAACACCACCCCCTCTTCAACCCCCTCCCTGAACGAAGCAAACATCGCGCATGCCTGTACGGTGGAGTGCTCTGGAGGCAACATGGCGGTAGTCTCGCCCCAACCCCCTTTACCCATTTTCGGAATATCCACTCCGCGGTGACTGACTACCTGCGATGCATCCGCGGCAGTCGACTATAGAATATTCACGGTTATTTCAAACTTTTATGAAGCCCTGCTGAAGCTCTACTTTCAGAATATTCCTCCGCTTCGTTCACAAAAAGCTAAGAAAATTACACCAAATGGTCAACACACTGAATTCGTGCACACTTAGTTAAATAATATTTTTCATAAGAACTATTTCTTACTAGGCATTACCAACACACATATTTTCTCTCTATATTTATTCATATAAGTTATAAATGAAATATTGTATGATAATTTATACATAAAATATATGTTAAAGTAAATTTAACCAAAAGTAATGTAGATTTATGTTAAGACAAGTATAAAACACTTATGATACATTAGATATTTAGAAAGCGACCGAGAACGTCATACGTGGGGTGATTACTCAAAGGTTTGATTCAAAAAGTGCGAAGAAACCGCGAATAGACTATACTTGGCAATACAACCGGTGTGGCGTTCTCTCGCAGCATTTTGTGGAGATTACGAGAAGCTGGCTGATTAATTTTGACTTCAGTTCAGTAGTCCAAGTACCCGAAGTAAGTATGTACATAAGCAGAAATAAAGAAAAAAGTTTATAGTTTACGCCCCGGGAAAGACGAGACTGTCTACGAGACATTAATTCAAAGGTTCCTGAATGATGAGATCGTACGTGTCAGTTAGTTGGGAGGGAAAAGGCCAAGCAGGCAGTCCACTGATACTGACACACAAAACTAAAAGAAAGAAAACATTGCTGGATAAATTGTAATGTTCTAAACGGCTGAAATGCAAATCGCATTCTATTTAGCGAAAACTGCTTCCCAGAAATATTTTTATTTGGTACACTTTTATTCGGCGTGAGATTCGGGCAGTTTTTGTAGCCCGGTGAATTTATCAGGGTTGCTGCGTCTTTCTAATTTGAAAATTCCCTGACATATATATATATGATTTCCAGATAAAAAATTATTTTTCCCCTAGTCTTTTGCTTGACATATTCTTCTATTATGATTACTCAATTACAATGCAGTGCCCTAATAAACCAAAATAACTACTCTGATCTTTCAATGTAATAAATGGACCTGAACAAAATGCGTTACTGTTGCTCAAAACAACTTAGCAGTTAAGAACATGCCACAAGCCAACCAGATGGCAATGTGGCAGTTAGTCGTCCTGCCAAAGTAACCATGTAACGTTGAAACTGACAAGAACCAGAAAACCGCACATATTAAAAAATTTTATTTTTGCATTTGACACTTTTTTTAAAAACAGGTGCACGATTTATCATAGAACCACCAAATATAGGGCGCATATCACATCATTCTTTGACATTTAACTTCGGTGTTAAAAATGACCTAACTTTTCCCTGATGTCCCTGACAGCTGTCAAATTCCCTGAAAATTCCTTGTCTTACAGGTAGAGAACCGGAAATTTCGCAGATTCATTTGACAACACGCTATACTTCACAATGCTTTGTGCACTCGAGCATCAGTGAGTTGTTCATTGGCTGATGCTCCAGTTTTACCTCAGACCAGGTAGCACGCGATTTGGCCCTTGTTTTCTTGCAGGTTCATTACTGGTCGAAATACGTCCGGGGCGTGTCTAACAGGTTGGGGTCCAATAGAAGCAGAAACTTAAACGTGAATGCACTTGAAGTTTAACTTGTCCTCAAATGAATTCGCAAAATTTCCGGATCTACTTACAGGGCGTTAAGACAAGTGTAAACCATGATTTACGCACCCCTATGCACTAAGATGCGTTATGTTTTAATTTTACACGCCCGATGAGGAACCCTCAGACCGCGGGTTCGACACTTGTAATGAAATTTTATTTTCTGAGCAGTTGCAAGGAAACCGTAATGAAGTTTGTTCCTGGAGACCTACCCGAATTAACCCCGAATTTCTTTGTTGACATTTTCGTTATTTATTTTGAACGAAATGCCCGCCAGCGGCCGAACGCTAACCTTGTGACAAAGTTAACATTAGTTCATCTGTTTTGCGCGTACCAACATTTCCGTACAGGTAATCCATTGACGACGCGTTTTTTTAGTTAATTCGGTTATAAGTTTACTGAACATTACGCGCAGGGGGTGGACATTACTGCAAAGCCGATGTTGTCGATTTAACAGGTCTACATTTAATTAACAGTGTTTATATTGAAATTTCTTTGCTCTTGAAAACAAAACTGACACTTTTATAGATTTCTTATTTCGCTTGACTTTATAAGAATGCAAGTAAGAAAAATTATAGCTAGTCAACATTTCATGTGTAATAATAAAACCATTAATTTCAATAATTTCTCAAATGAACAAGATGGATTGTAAAACGTGTTGCATCTGTCGCGACACGTTAAATGGCACAAAGTCAACGCGTGACTTCATTGGCCTACGGACAGTCAATAATAAAAGTTGCAGTGTACAGCAGGCGTGTCCGGTGTAGCCAGGTCCAATAGAGCGATGGTAAGTGGAAATGCAGAGACCCACACAACTGGTATTGCTATAGCGGAGAATATAGGCAGTTCACTTCAACCTTGTCTCCAGTGCCAGTAAATCGTGCGCCCTGAAATGGTTAAACACTATTGAAATCGGGGCCGCGGTGTTGTAGTGGACAGACTACTCGTGGAATTATTGACTTAACTCCCAACTGGATCACATTTTAACAATTAATAACCTTGTTATCATCATGCATTAGTTACTGTTGGCCTTTTGTATCAAGCACGCATATGTTTTGAATACTTCATTTATTTTTGTTAGCAGTAATCATGGTAACATACTAACCACCAAAGTAAGGCTATAGTCCATTATTATTTGAGGAGGTTGGCGCCGCAAGTCAAAAGACATGCAGTGTGCCTGGTCAACGTTACTGCGATATGCTTCGACAACATGCGATACCCTCCCTGCAGGAGAGATATACGTTGGCCACAACTGTTTTCATGCAAGATGGGGCTCCATCGCATATCGCTTGTCTAGTTCAACAGATTCTCCGTAACACATTTGGTGACGATCGAATTCTTAGCAGATCGTTTCCAAGTCTTGGCCGCCCCGATCACCCGATCTCAATCCCTGATTTCTGGTTTTAGGGAAGCCTGATGAAAGGCAGAGTTTATCAGGGAAATGCTTGCACATGTGCCGATCTGTAGATAAGTAGATCAAGAGAAGTATCAAGAACATCTGTGGAGAGGCTTCGTGCAGACGTGCAGAATGCTATCCTACGCTTTCAGACTGCGTTGAACTTTGATGGGCGTCATCTCGATCATACCGTGTAATGGATGCTACGTCTACAAACACAAGGCATATTTTCTGATACAGCAACGCAATAAAAGTGTTTGAATGGAATTGATTAGTCATTATTTCTTTTCCGCGCGTCCTTGTAATTGTTCACATTCCGTTACCTGGGCGTGTGGCTGCTCGTTTTCCAAATAGAGGCGGTTAGGTAGGGAAAGTTTAATTATATTCAACCCGTTTGTATTTATAGAATATATCCAAGTACCTTAGACAATACAAAGCGCATGCGACATTTGAATTTGTTTTTTTTAGGGTGGAGCACTTCATACAGAATACACGTGCGTACGATTTGTAATTAACTAACATAGTCTGTTACTACAATTTACCAGTAATGTACGGCAACTAACGTATCGTAGTTTTATGATAAAATATAAAGTACAAGTTACCTCTACAGGGAATACAATTAATAAACTATACATAATACAAAACATAGCTGATAAATCGCAAAGTAATCAGACTGCATTTGTTTTCATATATGAACCTAACACTAGCAGATTTTGAGAGTTACACTTCGACTAAAAAAACAAACATGCGCCTCGCCAATATTTTGCCTATGACAACTTCATGTATTTCATAGTCGAAACGTAATACTGCATTTTTTAAATTCAGCACGAGGTGTTACTCATTTCCAAAACTAAGACTATAAATGTGGCAAAATAAATGCCAATAAGGGTGAAGGGGTGTAATAGGAACGAAAAAGCAACGAAAGAAAGAGAAAGGGAACCCTATTATGTAGGAAGCTCATATTTTTTAAAGTTAAATGAACATGCATAACTCAGTAAACAAACATTTTGTTTCTCAGAACTATCTCGTAAGTTAATTCCATGTTAGTCGTGCGATATATCGCGTGTCATAAGCTAACCGGACTGTTGTAAATGTACATTGTGATGTGCAAAGTTCAGTAAAGTTGTGACAGAACGAAAATGACATGATAAAATACAGTACTGTTTCAACAAGTGGACAACGGGTTAGGTGTCTGCGTGACACACAGTGCTGCGAAAATGTCCAAGGTTGACATAACTTCATTGAGTTTTAATGTTTACGAAGCATTCGGAATTTTGGTCAGTAAGGAACTGTGTTAGTTAATGGTGGCTTCATACGAGAAGAATAGACCATATTTACGTTCTTGAGCCAAAAAGTATTTTATTTACCTGACCGTGTAGTGCTGGAAAGAAGGTTAGGAATGAGACCTTACTGATTCTCAACAAAACATTCGAACTTTTTCATCAAATATATATAACGTGTTGCTCTGCGTAAATGCATTTATGTACAAGTTAGGAGCAAGTATGAATATTACAATACGTAATAACGCAAAAACATTTACAAAATGTTTTAAGGAATTTAAGTTCAAGAATATTTAGATCACGTGATGAAAAGCGGGCGCCTTGCCGTCTGACGTTGCCCGCAGAAAGAGGCTAATTATTTTCAAAGTGAAACGCCGCTCCTGTTATTTTTTATTCTCTTCTGCTTCCTTTCTTTGTCCTGGTAAAAAAACACACCCCTGGAGGAAGCGAGGATGAGGAAGATAGGGTACGCGAGTAATAAATTCCGCCATATAAAATACCGTGAGCTCGCGTTATAAGGCAAAGGTGAAGATACGGGAAGGGGTGGAGAAAATGGGTGGGTAGGTGGGGGAGGTTAGGGATCGGCGAAAGGAATTTTCTTTTCCGTGAGCATTACCTTGATTAATTAAAGGGACGCCTAATTAATTATAATCAGCTTTTGAGAAATGGCCGAGTCGGAGCGATTCCTTTTAAGTGTCGAGGCTTTCTTCGCTGGCGCCGTATTAATTATGCCTGTGTGAATACGTTCGAGGGAAGGGGTGTTATGGCGGAAGGCGCGGTGGAAAAAAACACGCCCTTCAGTAGGGGTGTCTTTTCATTGCAGTGAATCTTTCACGTGTGGGTTTCAAAACTGACACGGCTCCAGCACGAACTCATTAAAACATGGAAATTACCGTGTTCGTTTCACCACATGTTTATGGCACAAAAACGTCAAAAGAAGTGCAACAAATTGATTTGCGAAATTCTCACATCTCGCTCTAATTTGTAGCTGCTGCATCAGATCCTGTAAGTCACTCAGTAATGAGTTAAACGCGTGCCGAGGATTATAGTCTAACTGCCAATGTAAAAAAATCCAAATGGTTAAAAATTAATAATTTTACCAAATGTAACTCATGTGCTTACACACTTATACCTTTACATCACACCTCAGGACGACCTTGAATCTGTAATGTAGTGAAAGTCGCACGATATGCATTTGTGTGTAAGTATTAGTATACATACTTTCCTACACTTCGCATTACATAAAATTATTATTATAACTGCTTATTTGTACAGGTTGTCCTACGTAAAATTAGCCCACAGGCTTTGTAATAAAAGCAATAAAAGAGGCATGTAAAATACCGGTTACTGAAAGTGCTGAAAAGGACCGACTTGGCAATCTACACACCTCTGTGCACGGTTCAACAATATTTCAGATACACCTGCTGCAATTAGAAGACACTGATACGAGAATCACACCGANACCTCTGTGCACGGTTCAACAATATTTCAGATACACCTGCTGCAATTAGAAGACACTGATACGAGAATCACACCGCATATTTTCCCCCAAGATGTGCGTGTTTCTTTAATAGGACTAGCACGCCCATAAGCCTCAAAAATTAGACATTTTATTTGCGAGAATTCGCAATACTTACACTTCAATCGCCTACACCAAACTAGAATAGCCTGTTTGCGCAGGAGAGTAAAGTAACGTGGGTGCGCATCTGGATAGTATGGTTGTTATTGCAACACACACACATAGTACGATGGATTTACAATTGTCATTTGTAATAAACTACGTCATTTCCTCCATTAGCATNACCTCTGTGCACGGTTCAACAATATTTCAGATACACCTGCTGCAATTAGAAGACACTGATACGAGAATCACACCGAATATTTTCCCCCAAGATGTGCGTGTTTCTTTAGTAGGACTAGCACGCCCATAAGCCTCAAAAATTAGACATTTTATTTGCGAGAATTCGCAATACTTACACTTCAATCGCCTACACCAAACTAGAATAGCCTGTTTGCGCAGGAGAGTAAAGTAACGTGGGTGCGCATCTGGATAGTATGGTTGTTCTTGCAACACACACACATAGTACGATGGATTTACAATTGTCATTTGTAATAAACTACGTCATTTCCTCCATTAGCATACGTTTGCAGCGGTGCTATACTTTTACTTGAAACCACTTGTACATTAATGCTCTAATCTAGTCGCTGATAGTTTTGCACGACACAGAATATATAACCCGAAAACTGAAAGCCAATCCTGCCTAATAAACATCACGTGGCCGACTCTAGTCTGTTACAACAAGTAAGGCAAAGTTTTGCTGAAACACATTTAAAGAAAACCAGCTTTTTCACTACTTCGACGGCATTCGCACATGCTTCGGTCACAGTATTGTGAAATAGTAACAAATTCGCTGCAATAATGGTTGCCGCTCTCCCCTCCCCATTCTCAACAAAAAAAATATATACTGCCGAACACTTACCTTGTGTCTAAAGTACCTCGTTGCTTCCAAAGTAAGGAAAGATAGNCACATGCTTCGGTCACAGTATTGTGAAATAGTAACAAATTCGCTGCAATAACGGTTGCCGCTCTCCCCTCCCCATTCTTAACAAAAAAAATATATACTGCCGAACACTTACCTTGTGTCTAAAGTACCTCGTTGCTTCCAAAGTAAGGAAAGATAGAGTCAACTATTCCTAGTCACTGGGTGTATGTACAACGTAGCTGACAAATTACGAGACTCGGAAGTTTTTTTTCATAACCACCCACTCTAACGATTATCTGCAGTGTAAACGAAGTGTATGAAATGAACAGAGGCAAGAAATCAGTGCTAAATTTACTGAAGCATGACAGGCAACTTAAAGATTTTGACAGTGCTATTAAAATGACAACTAGCATTGTCTGATATCTCTCTAGTGCACCTGTTCTCAGTCAGCGATCCACCTGAAGTAGTTTTGCCGCTTAACAACTCACCCTGTGTTATATACACGTTATAAAACGTGTTGGGTTTAAAAGAAATTCGTTATCGTCGATTAAGTGTCTATTAAGATCATAATGATATTTCAGATTTTTGTGTCAGTGAGTCTGAAAAGACGTACATTTTTTTAAGATATTTCCTATCTTGTTCATCAGATTATGCAAACTGGAAAGATAAAGCACGGCGCGAAGATTTAAATGGATTGTCCATGAACATGTCATAGTTAACACATAAGTA
>NQII01008342.1:5838-19488 GCA_002778355.1 Clitarchus hookeri
GGGGGGGGGGGGTGAAGGTAAGGTGATGATCAGGAAATTCGTGCAGCGACTATCCCAAGACATTTAATCTTCCAAGGACAGGAGTGGCACGAGTCTCCTGGCACATGGTATACAGCTACCCTTTCGTAATTCTACGTGCACTTCTCTTGTTAGTTGTTATGCCCTTGGAGCACTGCTCTTTGCACACTTGAGGGGGGTGGCAAGGGGAAGAATACAGAGCAGCTGTAGTTAACACTGCCCCCCTCCTCAAGTATGTCCGTCCCAAACAGACTGCAGTATCGAGGCCTTCGTAGTGTGCCAGTCGGTCGATGTGGACAAACTTAGGCTTCGCTCGAAAGCATTGACAAATCCGAAAGACCATGTAGTTGATCTGCTTCAGAATCCTTAAGGGCCTTCCCAACATTTCTGTATCTTCGGGCAGTATCCTTTCCACCTCTGTAGGTGGTTAAGCCACATCAGTTTTCCTTATTGAAATACTTCGCCCGACATTTTCCTGACATACCACATCTTCATCTGATCATTATTTATTTTGAGATACTATCGAGCAAAATCATGAATCACGAATAGGTTGTGATATAATTCGNAAATCATGAATCACGAATAGGTTGTGATATAATTCGCTGATATGCCCTGAAGTAACACTTATTCTATCGGCCGACCAAATAGCAGGCTACTAAGGAGGAATATCTCCCTCCCAAATAATATCCCTTGTAGACTCGTAAACTGCCAAGTGGTAAGCAAGGCTACACAATGACACCTTTGAGTCCCAGTCCTGTTGGTTGTCTGAGACAAAGTATGACAGGTACTGCTCGCTAATGCAGTTAAAGTCTATCGATCATTCCATTGGACTGGCAGGGTATAAGGCTGTAGTCCTANACTACCAAAAATTTACAACAGAGAATTTTTTATTGGTTTCTGTTGTAACTTTTGTTGTTTTTAATGTGGGATTTGGCCTTTTTCCAATGGGTCCTGTTGGGTTGCTGTCTGTTGTTTTTTTTATTGTAATTTGACGTGAACCATGCATCCACGAACTCCTTGTGCCCACTCTGACCGCAGCAGTCACATCAACTGTGTCAGCTGCACCGGGCCTCACCAACCAAATCAGATCAATAGTGTGTAGTACAGGTTAACAAGAATGGAACTTGCACCTTCTTGCCAACAGGTACTATGTGACTCAAGAGACTGTCCTACTTTCTTTATTACAAGAGGTAACTCTTTTAATAAATTAGTAGGCAATCCTAAATGTGTTTACCTCAANTTTTAATAAATTAGTAGGCAATCCTAAATGTGTTTACCTCAAAGTCACAGCCGTTGGGCGGACGGGCCATTGGTCGTTACGTCGTAGCACACCACCAAGTGATGTCAACTGGCCTGTAGGCCGAAACTGAAGTGCTAAGTGCCCCAAAGTGCGACCAATACTGCGCAGCATGTTTCTATTCCCATCGCAAAACTTTATCTCATTCAAAGCTACAGTTAGGGGTGGGTATTATTGTATTCAGAGCCATCGAGCATGGCAACCGACACCCCTTCGCCCAGGTGGACTCGTCCATCCCTTCAGGACACAGCCACTTGGCAACACTGTTGCGAGTGAAATACAAACACGACACAGGAAATAAAATACAGACACTTTTCACAAGAAAGCTTAATAGTGTATTCAATGTCTCTTTATAAGAGAGTAATTATGTTTTAATAGGGAGACTGCCTATAAAGGCCTCGCATCATAACAACGTTTCATTTAGTGCAGTGACACTTTCCGTCAACTTCACATCATCAACCTTAACAGACATTTGTTAATCAACGGGAGTGTCACCAATGTGTTTCATTTAATTAATATAATTTTTCACCATTGCAATAATGTCACTTGGGATGGAAGCCAACGCCACTTGTGAAGTTCGCTTCAGCACACGAGCCAGATTGGCAGCGTGGTCGTCCGCTCCGTGAGCCCCCTCGGTATCATCATTTAGGCTGATATAACTTCATTGCATAGGTAACTTAAGTAACTGGGACATTTTATTAATTTTATTTCTTTTAAGTTCCGACGGGAGAACCACCTCCACTCTCACCAGAGAGCTTAATGCTACCATGTATCCACATAACCACCACGCTGACTTAGGTCATTTTCACGCTAAGGTCACCAGCAGGCTGTAAGTGCTGGGTCCGTTTCTTTTAATATTCACATGTGCACTTTTTGAACAGTAAACAGTTTTACGAAATTCAGTGAGTTTTGATTCATTGTCCTCCGGGATACATCCCTTGTAGTACCACCCACAATTTTCTAATATATTTCAGGCGTACGAGACGGCCCACTGTCTCGCCATAAAGTCAATGTGTAAGTAGTGTAATATTAGGTGCTTGACAACTTCATCTTCAAACTGACGGAGGCACCCAGGGTCCCCTCGGCCGTCGACCGAACGACCCACATCACTAACTCTGCTGAGTTATGGCGCCAGGCAATTCTACAGTCAACCAGTCCTGGGTGACCTTGACCACGTCAAACTTAAGGGTTTCTGTATTTTTTTTATTGTGTTATGATAATTTCTATTACACCATAGTATTTTGGGTTTTGTTGTATTCTAGTGGTGTCTGTAGGGTTCTGTTTTGTTTTGTTGATTACTATTGTCCCATGGCCAGTTGGTTTCTGTTGTGTTGTAGTCAGTTGAATCCTGTTGTATTGTAGTGTTTTGCATTGTTTTCTGTTGTGTTTTGTTAGTTTCTCTTGTATTTTTGTAGTTGTCATTTGTTACTGTTGTGTTTTGTTGGTTTCTATTGTGCTGTAGCCAGTTGGTTTATGTTGTGGTTTTTTGGTTTCTAGTGTGCTGTTGCGAATTGGTTTCTGCTGTATGCTTGGGTTTTACATTGGTTTCTGTTTTATGCTAGTGTTTTACAATGGTTTCCGTAGTGTTTTGTTGGTTTCAATTGTGTTGTAGCTAGTTGGACCCTTTTGTATTATAGTGTTTTACATTGGTTTATGTTAGTTCTTTTGTTGGTTTACATTGTATTGTAGTGGTTTTCATTGGTTTCTGTTGTAATAAACCCAGTTGTTTTCTATTGTAATTGATGTGGAGCACTCCTGCGTGGTCTGGCACTGCCACTGTCATCACGTTATCGGTCCACAATCGCTACACCAGTGCGGCCTACGTAACACGTGCGTCGTGTCTCCCGATGCGTACCCGATACCGAGTGATCCAACCGAGTGCCTGTGGTGTCCCTGGAGAGATCTATGTAGTTACGATGGGAATCAAGTGTTTGAATGTGTATTAAATAGCATTATAATGTATCGCCCATGGGCAAATGTTCTTGGAATTCGCCCTTAGGGGATTGGGAAGTAATCCCAGAATAATTGCCCACCATGTGCATATTTAATGAGGTGTAGAGTAGCAAGGCTAGAGTATTTGAAGTGTTCTATATAATTTTCCTAGTGCAATTGTGTGCCATATCAAGCCAATAAGTGAAGTGGGAAATAATTAGTCTTTCTTTCAAGCTAACCGTTCCGGTCGTAGAGTGCCCCAAAACTTAACATACCTAAATTTCCCATGTGCTCTGCAAGGCACCACATAATCATGTTTTGTATTTAAATAAGTGCTTAATTAAGAACTCTTCACTCTACATGATTAAGAAAACTAGCTCAGAACGTTTCAGTGTTTTATGTGTAAGTGTCTCAAGTTCTATGTTTATGAGGTCAGTTAATTAAATTACCTCGCGGAATAGAGCTAGCTCTCGGCAAGGATGCCACTCGCTCGCATCATCTCCAGCAGTCCGATTCCACTGGTCTTAGGTGCTGCACGTGCATCGTGTCGTGGGGGACTTTCATACTTTGTTCTGCACTCTTAACAGCAATAGGTTAAAGTAATTTACTGGAACTTTTATTTATTTTACCAACAGTCTTCCCCGCATTCGCAGCAGCCCTCCGTCTGATCAATTTACAGACGTCGGCGGTGTTATTACTGTTGTAAGTTTTCGTACCATTCTTGGCCACTTTCTACATTACTGGCCACTAGCAGGCCTTGTGAGTCAGGTCCGCTTAAATTTGCATTGTATACATGTAATTGTGTACACTTCGGCAAAATACAATTTATTTGAGCTAACCGAAACTTGTGAGTTCTTAGTGTTGCATTTCGGGCCCTGGCCCTTTCCAGGAAGTCATCGACGTCTCAAGGAAGCATACTTCATTGATAAGGTAAAATGTTATACTAAGGATTGCTGGGGAGCCTGATACCCCGGCTATATATTACGTTTTCCTGTAAATTTGTAATGTGTGTGCCAGGGGATACAGCCAATGTGCGCAGAAAATAATATATTTTGGAACATTAAATTATTTAAATACTGTAATAGAATTCAATAAATTACTAAAAGATGAAATAAATCGTTTGCTATTTTTATCTATCTGGACAGAACTTATACAGTAAATTATCACATTAAAATACATTTTTCAAGGGAACTCTAGTAGAGTGTTTTCGAACTGGTATCACACATTGGTTTCTTTTGTATTTTGTTGGTTTCATTTCGTTCTGTTGTATTCTGATGTCCCAGTATTTTCCATTGGTTTCTGTTGTGTTACGTTGATTTTTATTGTATTTCATTTAGTAGGTTTTTTGATGAAATCCTCATGTTTCACTTTCATTTATGAGGTGTTTTGTGGTTTGCTGTTGTATTCGTAGTGATTTCCATTAGATTGTTTTGTATTTTGTTGGTCTCTGTCGCATTTCATTCTGTTATATTATGAAGTATTACCTGTAATTTTGATTGGTTTGACGTGCGCCACTCCTGCGTGGTCTGGCACGGCCACTGTCGTCATGTCATCGGCCCACAGTCGCTGCACCAGTGCGGCCAGCGGAACAAGCGCGTCGTGCATCCCGATGCGTGTCTGCATCGTTCACTTGGGAACAGGTCATGACCAGATACCGAGTGAACCAACTGAGTGCCTGTGGTGTCCCAGAGAGATCTATGTAATTAGGATAGGAATCAAGTGTTTGAATGTGTATTAAATAGCATTAGAATGGGTAAATATTCGTGAAATTCGCCCTTAGGCGATTGCGAATAAATAGCAGAATAAATGCACGCCACGTGCATATTTAAAGAGGTGTAGAGTATCAAGGCTAGAGTATTTGAAGTGTTCTATATAATTTTCCGAGTGTAATTGTGTGTCTAATCAAGCCAATTAGTGACGTGGGAAATAATTAGTCTTTCTTTCAACATGACCGTTCCGGTCATAGAGTGCCCCAAAACTTAACAACCTAAATTTAACACTTGCTTTGCAAGGCACCACATAACCATGTTTTGTATTTAAATTAGTGCTTAAGAAAGAACTCCAAACTCTCCTCAAGCCAAGGGATGTCCATCCCGAATGCTGAAGGGTCATATTGTCTGTATGTTTCACGTGTTTACATAACGAGGTCAGTAAACTAGGATACCTCGTGGGGTGGCGCGAGCTCTCGGCGAGGATACTGTTCGCCCGCCCTACCCGCGGCAGTGTGATTTCACAGGTCTTAGGTGCTGCACGTGCGTCACATCGCAGGTGACTTTCATACTTTGTTCTAAACATTTGACTGCAATATGCTAACGTAATTTACTGGAACTTTTATTTAATTTACCAATAGTCTTCCCTGTGTTCGCAGCACCCCTCCATCAGCTCAATTTACAGACCCCGGAGGTTTAATTACTATTGTAATTTTTCGCACCATTCTTGGCCCTTTTACACAGTAACAGCAGCTGGTAGTTCTTGTGAATCAGGTCCGCTTTAATTTGCATTGTATGCATGTAACGGTGTACACTATTCGGCAATACAATTTACTAGAGTTAACCGAAACTTGTGAGTTCTCATTTAGTGTTGTATTTCGGGCTCTGGCCCTATCCAGGAAGTCATCGACGCCTCAAGGAGGCATCCTTCATTTATAAGGTGAAAAGGTTATACTAAGGCATGCTGGGTAGCCTGAACACCCTGGCTATGTATTACATTTTCCTGTAAATTTGTACAGTGTGTGTCAGGGAATACAGTCATGTGGTCGTTCAGCCCATGATCCTGAGAACTGTGACTTCGTGCTCACCCAGTGAGCTGGCGCCCATCCTATTCGAAAAAAGAATATTTTGTAGTATTCTGACTTTTCTTAACATAGTCTCTGGACATCTACATTACTATGCGCGACCGCTCAAGTAACGTTAGGTTTCTGTTGGGTTTTGATATTTTCTGTTGTATTTCTAGTTATATCTACTGCATATTGTTTATTTACGTTTCGTTTCATTCTGATATAGTCCCAATAATTTGTATTCATTTATGTTGTGCGAGTGGTTTCCATTGGTTTATGTTGTTATTTGTTGGCTTCTGTCACATTTAATTCTGTAGTATTCTGAATTAGTAGCAGTAATTTCGATTGGTTTCTATTGTGTTTTGTGGTTTTCTGTTCTATTTCTAGTTTTTACGATTGGTTTCTGGTATATTTTGTTGGTTTCTTTCACATTTCATCCTGTTGTATTCTGATGTAGTCCTGGTAATTTACACTGAGGTGATAAAAGTCATGGGATAGCAATATGCAAATATACAGGTAGCAGTAGTATCGCATACAAAATGTATAAATGAGCGGTGCATTAGTTGGGCTTTCATTTNCGTACAAAATGTATAAATGGGCAGTGCATTGGTTGGGCTTTCATTTGTAGTCAAGTGATTCATGTGAAAAGGTTTCTGACGTGATTATGGCCGCACGATGGGAATTAACAGACTTTGAACACGGAATGGTAGTTGGGGCTAGACGCATGGGACATTCCATTTCGGAAATGGTTAGGGAATTCAATATCCCGAGAGCCACAGAGTTAAAAGTGTGCCGAGAATACCTAATTTCAGGCATAACCTCCCACCATGGACAACGCAGTGGCCGACCGCCTGCACTTAATGATCGAGACCAAAGACGTGTGCGCAGAATGGTCAGTGTGAACAGACAAGTAACACTGCGTAAAATAACCGCAGGAATCAATATGGGGTGTACGACGGACGTCTCTGTTAGGACAGTGCGGCGAAATTTGGCTGTGTTGGGCTATGCCAGCAGAAGACCGACTCGTGTGCCTTTACTAACCACATGACATTACCTGCACGTCTCTCCTGGGCCCGTGACCATATCGGTTGGACCCTAGACGACTAGAAAACCGCGGCTTGGAGAGATGAGTCCCGATTTCAGTTGGTAAGAGCTAATGGTAGGGTTCGAGTGTGATGCAGACCCCACGAATCCATGGTCCCAAGTTGTCAACAAGGAACTGTGCAAGCTGGTGGTGGCTCCATAATGGTGTGGGCTGTTTTTACATGGAATGGACTGGGTCCTCTGGTCCAACTGAACCAATCATTGACTGGAAAGGGTTATGTTCAGCTACTTGGAGACCACTTGCAGCCATTCATGGACTTCATGTACCCAAACAACGATGGAATATTTATGGATGACAATGCGCCATTTCACTGGGCCACAACTGTTCGCAATTTGTTTGAAGAACATTCTGGACAATTCCAGCGAATGATTTGGCTACCAAGATCGCCCGACATGAATCCCATCGAACATTTATAGAACATCGTCGAGAGTTAGTCCGTGCACAGAATCCTGCACCGGCAACACTTTCGCAATTATGAACGTCTATAGAGGCATCATAGCTCGATATTTCTGCCGGGGACTTCCAACGACTTTTTGAGTCCATGCCACGTCGAGTTGCTGCATTTCGCCGGGCAAAAGGAGGTCCGACACGATATTAGGAGGTATCCCATGACTTTTGTCGCCTCAGTGTATATTGGTTTCTGATGTGATTTGTGGTTTTCTGTTGTATTTCTCGTGGTTTTCATTGATTTATGTTGCATTTGGTTGGTTTCTGTAGCATTTCATTCTGTTGTGTTCTGATGTAATCTCAGTAATTGCTATTGGATTCTGTTGTATTCCATTTGTTTTTCATTTCACCCTGTTGGTTTCTGATGAAAGCCTACTGATCTACAGTAGTTTTTTTTTAGATTATGTTATATTTTATCGGTTTCTGTCGAATTTCATTCTATTGAAATCTGTTGTAGTCTCAATGGTTTCCATTGTTTTCTGTTAGGTGTTATTGTCCTGTTGGTTAGTAAAGTAATAGTACAGGATCTCTTAGTTTCTGTTGTTGTGTTTTGTTTGTTTATTGGTTACTATTGCATTCAGGAAACCACTATAAATACAACAGAAAATCACAAAACACAACAGAAACTACGGGAAAAAAATATTAAGTTTATTAGAAACAACAGTGCGAAATACAATGAAAACTAACAGAACACAACAGAAAACCATGGAAACATCAGGAAATGCAAAATAAACGAACAAAGCATAGATTAATCCAATTGATGTCACAGGAAAGGCAAAAACAAAAAAAATCATTGGATACAGCACCTTAGAAACCAAAACACAATTGAAAGCAATTTAAACTATAAGAATACAATATAGCACAACACAAACCATTGGAAATAACTACAATCCAACCAAAGCCAACTGCCAACAGCACAATAGAAACCAACAAATCCATTTAAAGAATGAGAATACAAAACTGGTACAACAGAAACCAATGGAATCTACTAGAATACAACAAAAACCGCAGAAATCAATGGAACTCAAGAGAACCTAATTAAATACACTAGAATATAACATAAAATATAATGCTACAGCTCAACAAAACCCAATATAAATTACTAGAATACAACAGAACAAACTGACTACAGTAGAAGGAAAATGTTCCTTCGGGAGCACCAGCTGCTGGCTGAGGATTCGAGGATTCGTCCGCCATCTTGGATGATGTCACTGCTGCCATCTTAGATTCCGTCAGCTTGAATCTCCTTTGCCTTGACCTTTTTGAGTCCATTTTGTTTCTGAGTCTAACATCTTGTTTTCACTATCTGCCGTTTTGTTTATGCTGTCCACCTCTTGTTTTCACCGTCTGCTATCTTTTTTCTTCTGTCCACCATCTTTTTTCCTCACTTTTAATTTGTTCACATTGTCTGTTGCTAGGAGGTGCGCCAGTCGACCGCCATATTTGTTTATGGAGATGGCAGCTAGAGTGTGCTGTTGTTTGTTTCTAGAGTTGGCTACTAGGGGCGCATGCACACGATTTGAATAGGGAACCGATTTGTGGAGGATTCTATGCTCAAGAAATCCAGGCAACAATGTTCCCCAATACATACCTCGTTGAAAAAGTGTTTAAATGGAAAGGAAATAAAGTATTAGTTTGCTGGCTGGGTTTCAACATATCACACGATTCGTGGATACCAAAATCGGACATAATTATATACATAAAAGTTATGTATTTAATGTAATATATTTTATTTCACTTTTAGGCAATGTGTCTGTGGATGCGTATTTCCAGGACTGATTTGTAGTATATGATACCGCGACCATAGATTATTAAAAGTATAATTCTATAAATTAAAGTAATGTATTTAAATAAATACATTTTTATTAAAATTTTAAATTAGTATATCGAGCAGCATGTCTACGGATTCGTATTTTCAAAGAGAATTCGAATATTATGTCAGAAAATGTTATTGAGGCAATGACCAGCACCATATTGAATTTTATAAGCATAGAATTGTGTACGTAAATATACAAAGTGTTTTATATTTTCGGGCTCGTGTTTTCGAGTGAATGCAAATGTGACATCAAAGAATTTGATTAATCGCATGTATTCGATACCCATTGACTTTAGTAGTCATAGGAATTGCTCTTAAGTTTATTTAAGTAATAATGTAATGAACCCGAGCCATGATTACAGAACAGTGGTTGCTGTATCTCAGAACGTGTTTAAAGTAGATTATGCCTATATCAGACAGTTATGAATTTAGAGGCACGGTTGGACATCATTCAACGACTGCCGGAGTTAGGCGCATGGAAATTGGAACGTATCAGACCAGTGCAAGTATATTTCCCAGATGAAAAATGAATTATGCCTTAAGCTGTTTTTATGATCATAAATGGCCACCATTTTCCAACCCTCGAAGTTAATAGTCACAAAATTCATATTATAGGTTTCACCCATGACCTAGATCAAAGCCATATAGTCATTTTGTTCGAATACGATGTTGGGTACCAATATATTTATAAATAAATTTTTTTAATGTATGTACTTAACTTTTAAGTTTTAAAACTTAAAGATGTAATATGTGTTGCCTGTCTACATGCATGTATTTTATAAGCGAATTCAACTGTGACATTAGAAACAGCTATCGTATGTGCCAATCCCCCGACGCCATACTGGATTTCATAGGGATACCTGTCACTGACGGATCTCGACATATGTTGGCAAGCAGCTTATGTATAGACTCACGTAGTGCCAAAAACTATTTCAACGTGATTGTAAAAAACTTTACTTAAGTTGCATACCTCATAATCAATAGGTATTTTTACAAACGTTCTAAGAAATTTGTCTGAGGGCACTAAACATTGCATTGTAAATGCAGAAAAGAAAAACAGAAGTCTTGAACGTTTTTGTTAATGCAAAACTGTTTGGATTCGGACAGCCGGCATCTCGGTTAACCTTACATGAACACACACACACACACAAACCAATTTAAGAACCAAAATTTAAAAAAAGTATATTTATCGATCCATGCATAATTGAGGATAGTCTGGGTGTTTTTTATTTAGGATGAAGAGTAAAATTTCAAGATGTGCCCAGATATAAGGGTCAAAAAATAATTAAAAAACGTTTGAGGAGAATTTTTGACTCAGGGTGCATGGTTTTCAGAAATTAGTAAAATAAGAAACTTTACTTTATGTACACCGACATAAAAATCAAAATCCAATGGAAAAAAAAAATTGTTCAGCTATACAGTATTCAAGAATGATTCATTTTATTTTGATAACAATTGTAAGTATTTAAATTTTTCTGAACATTCTTATGTATGGGATTAAGCACATGAATGTTCATATAAAAAAAATCCATCACTTCATACGCGTATCGATTAAGTTAATATTTTTGTTTCACAAATCATATCCAGACTTGATATATTACATTCAGCATACAACAGGACATTTCTTTGGGAATAATTTGAATATGGCATAATAAATTATAAACACTCTTTCTAGCGCCTGGGGCTTCAGTCATCCAATTTCCATATTCAATTTGATAGATTTTTTCAAAGTAGGCGTCTGAGGTACTATATTTCCATATTTGATTCTTCAAGAGTAATTCCAACATAACATCACAACCGATGTTTATGTACGTATTTACAAATAAAAGTTATGTATGTAATATAAATTAATTTTGTTTATTGTTTTAAAAACTTGTAAACGCAAGTACACTGAAGAGCCAAAAAAACTGGTATAGGCATGCGTATGGAAATAACAGAGGTATGGAGCCAATCAGAGTAACGCGATGCGGTCGGCAGCTAGATCGGTTACTGCTGCTACAATGGNATTAGGCAGGTGTACCAGTTTTTTTGGCTCTTCAGTGTATATTTAACAAAAAAAAACTATCTACGGTCCATCAGAGAACTTAATTTGGTTTACTTTCGTCAGGAAGTCTGAATATTGGCATGTTAAGGGGCCTGCCTAGTTGTCTCGTTGTAAACAGTTGTGCCTATCCCAATTAATAATAAACTATCGCATATTTCAATGTGAATCTGATAGTTTCACACCATCATCAATCGTGACATTTAGTAAACCATTAATTTAATCAAAAATAATATTAAACTTCTTACCAAAAACAATGAAAATGTTTCTCAGGTATTAATTTGTATTAAATTGACGTTTTGAACACGATTGTCAGCTTTAATTTCGTCTGTAAGCTAATCGCGTTTTTATGGTTTCCGGCTGATGAGGGGCAGAACGGCCGGGAACTCAAGTTGACTCAGTGCTGCATTAATTCACTTTTCTCGAAAATTGGAAAGGGGGTCCGTGGGTTTCTCCCCCAGGAAAATTTCAGTTTTAAAAGTTAAAAATGGTGATATTTAGATATATTTCACGGCAAAGAACTCTAAATTTTCTTCAGGCCGAAAGTTTAACATTTAAATAAATTCCTTAAATTATTGCCATTAGATCATTTTTCTACATCATTAAATCAATTATTTTTTTGTGCGATTTCGTTAGCAACAAAAACAGTTGTATTGTTTCTAATACTAAATTTCAACCTTCAGTGGAACACAAATATTCAGCGTGAAAATTGAAATAGTCTGTCCACGGTTAAATTTGACATTGTTAAAAAGTAACTGAGATATTTTTAATGTGTTTTTAGAAGAATGTTTAATTTTTAAAAGTTGTATTTTTATTGTATAGTAACTGTACACTATTATTAATTTGACCTAAAAACATTTTAAATAATAAACTTATTCATATTTATATTGACGTAAAAAACTGTTCAAAATAACTCGTCTAAACGTGGACAAACTAGCTTCTTCTCGACACGTAGACTCAGCACGTTTATAGTTTTAGTTTATAGTATAGTATATATATATAATGTATATAAACTATAAGATGGAGAAGGATGTTCTCCAAGAACTAAGGGTAAGTACTAAAGATAAGTACTTATAGTTTACAGTATATAATACATGCCATCATTCCAGCAGCAGTTAGGAGACTTACTGTCTAGAAATGACGTCACAGTACACTTTTGTCAACCATCTCCAGCCCAGATAAGCTCTACAGCATCGAGTAAATAAAGTACTAGTGCAGAGTGGACACTCAATGTTATCCCAGGTTTTTTTTGTCGCAATCGCTATAAGAAAACGCAAACTTGACAAACACGAAATCGAATTAGCTGCTCCTTTAAATTTCAATTTGCGCACAGTTCAACTCACATGTGATGCTTATAACTATTCATAACTTGTTTACACAAAACGCTTAGCCATTTACTTGCATTTAAAGTTCATGTAGCGAACAAATTTTGTTGAAAAATAGTTGGTAATTCTGCTGTTTGCAGGCAAAGTGCAGCCTACCTGTTGCTTTTTTCTATCTCTAGAAGTTAAAAATGTCTGCATTTTAGTTGCAATGTTTTCAGAGTAATGTATTTTTACATTACCGGTCTCTCTTTTTATATTTTAACCAACATAATTCATTTCAAAAAATTCTGGACTTTGTTGGGAATGTTTTTATCGTGTGGTTTGCCTTAACATTTTCTATGTATTTGCGTTCTGAAAAATGACGTGGCATTGGCTTACGTATATAAAGAAAATCAGTAATGCATATTATCACAGAAGAGCAAAAATAGTTTCCAATTTGCGTGGGACAAAACTGGTACAGTGGTAGCATTGGCTGCAATAGAATAAAAAACAATATAATTCCAACGTAAGATTAATACTAACACTGCCTCGCAATGTTAAACACGAATACTGGAGTAAATGAATTATTTACTCACAAATTCACTCCTAAACACACTTCCTGAAGCCAAGCCACGCCATCATTTTTATGTCTCATGAATACCACTCAGAAAGTCGTGAAATGCACAACAAAGTGTATGGAAAAGAGTTCAATGGATAAATGATAATAATGAACAAATTTTCTTACATAAAATTATGATAAACTATGTTTTAAATTAAGACTTTTTTTGTGTCAGCAAATATATAATCAAAAATGTTATTCTTCGCTGTACAAGTTTTGGTCTGTAAGGTTTGATTTAGCGTATGGCGATTGGAAAATGTGTCCAGCCGAGTCCTATAGTGTCCCCCCCCCCCCT
>NQII01008342.1:19676-33246 GCA_002778355.1 Clitarchus hookeri
AAATTTTCACAGTATCGCATTTTATAGACCCCGAAAATAATACTGAATAAAAAAAATTAGTAAAGTAACCGCGGAGATGTAGATTTCAGCTTAGTTGTTTATTCGTGAATTTATTTTTACTGTGCCGAAATTTTTATAATGTTACGAATACCAGGAGTGAAACTGTTCGGAGCTACACTGTAAACATCCATTTTATTTAGTTTTAAAATAAGTTTTACTTCTTGAAAATAAAATCCATACGGCGACTTTTCATAATTACAAACTTTTCTATCACTGTTGTTGAAGTCAGAAATATTTTTTATAGTTTATTTTTCTATTGATAGCCATTGCCAATGCATTTAGGCGATCTAGACACATAGTGTTCCTCAAAAATGTCGTTACCCTTTTTAAATATTAAAAACAACGTTCTGCTTCAGCAGTTGTCATTGGTGTGGTAGGCAATATACTAAGCAGTTTAGTTACTTCCTCAAATGTGTCCTCTATATTGTTGTTCGTAATGAAATCCAACAACCGTAAGGTGCCGTGAATTTGCCGAAAACCGCGTCTTTCATACAAAACAGAAAGTTCTGTTTTAAATTTTTTTTTTTTTTTTTTTGTTTAAAACAGGATCAGTTGTCACAGAAATATCTAATAGTGTATCAGGAACTCTAGATGAATAAGCAGCAAAGATTCCTCCATCTATCAATTTAGCCGCATCATAATGCTCCGAGTTTTCGAACCCGTCTTTTGCGTGAGTGATTATTACGTCACAAACTTATTTTGCAGCCGTACTTAAATCTTCACGCCTACGTCGTTTAGGTGCACTTCCAGTCATTTCGTCAACTTTAAAAGTCACTGTAAATAGTTTAAATGCTATCTCGCATACTTTACACAGCCTGTACAAAACATTACACCCTGTTTTTTTAAATACTTAAAGAATCCGCTTGACGAGACTGTACTTGGAATAGAATGTCAATTTGAGGCACGATTATGTGAAAAAAGGGGAGCCAGAAATTGAATTCATTATCCTTAAGAAAATGGCTCAACCCACGGGCCTTACACACAGTTTCTTTGCTGTGATCACTCTCTAGTGTTTCAAAACACTCAATTAACGCATCCCTATTTTCATAGACCGTATTTATGATTCTAGACTTAAAATTCCACATTTCCTGAGATTCCCTTAGAACCCTACGTGCCACTTTCTCTTCTAGTACAGCCAGTCGTTTGGGTGAATTTGAAAAAAAAAAAAAACTGATATGCCCTCGACACTAGAGAAAAATACTTTGGCAGGTTTATTTTGTGAGGCACACTGACTAATTATCAGATTCAACCGTTGTGCGTAGCAATGTATGAAGCGGGCGTTACTGAAAACATCTCCTTTTTTTAGCTTGCACGCCGTTTATTTTTCCGCACACAACAGCAGCCTCATCAAAACTTTGTGCTATAAGTTCCTCCTTACTTTCGCCGTTTAACGGACAGATTTCTTTAAGGATGCATTCTGAAATAGCTTTTGCATCTTGCCCTTCTGGATTCAAAAAACTCAAAAAATATTTCGTAAACGTTTGCGCAATATTCACATCTTGAAACTAAAACAGTTTGAGTTCGATCTGAAAAGTCGTTTGTATCATCGGCAATGAGAATCAATTCCATGTTTAATTGCTTCCCGACAGACCTCCAACATACAATCCAGCAATTCATTTTGAATAGTTTTTGAAGTACCTTTAAATACGTTATCTACTTTCCACGTGATTCTTGATAGCAGAGTCCACGCTAGTGATTAAATCAATCTGACCCCTAAATATTCCCGGGATATTTTATGTCACCGATTCGTCATGAACTCTAAGGCTAAGCGCCAGTTCAAAAGCACTGCAAAATCGTACACAGTCAATAATCTCAGATGAAATGTAACGAATTTTTTCTACTTGTTCGTTATGTTTTTGTATTGGCAAACAATAAGCGATATCAAGCTGAGTTGATATGTTAACCTCGCCAATATCTGCCAGATTAAGTACATCTGCGATGTGTGTTTTGTTTTCAGAGAGTCTTTTAATATATTCTTTTAAGTGCCTTTCGTTCTCCACGAGGGTTCTCCACGGAACAATACAGTGCATTTCTTACCGGACACCCACTAAACGATGTTTCCTCGAAAATCTTCTTATTGAAATATCGTTTGTATTCACTTTTTTTTTGTAGCTTGTCGTAAAATTAAGGTCGGCAACTGGCTGGCCTAACGGTCTTGATTTCAAGTTTCTTAGCGAATGTTTTTAGTTCAAACTGTGTATCCACCACCATTATAAAAAACTTTCACATAATACACACGAAATCCCGACATGTCGTAAACAGAATGGAAGTCGGCGGGAAACTGGTCAAGCCACCAAAAAATGGTTGTCATCGCAAATCTTCGGTTAGTGTCGGAGGGTTTCGGCGCNGGCGTATGCGGGAAGGGGGGGGGGGAGCAAGCCTTGCTGTTTCTACTTGCCATGACGTCAGCTGCCAACCCCCTGCACGGCAAGTCCCCTCAGAGCGGCAGTTGGTAGAACTTTCTCACCGGACGAGCAACCGTACGGAGACATATCAGAAGGCGAGGACATGTTTTGCTCAGTGCAATTGCACGGGGGCATCAACAAGAAATCTCTAAATATAAAAATAAAAAAAAATCAAGCCTGCTGATCGTAAATTCTAATCGCTACAGCATTTAATACGAAGTGCATTAGTAATTCGGTAGAAGGTAATTACGAAGTTGACGATAGAAATCCAAATATAAAATACAGCAGAAAGTGACTGCTGTATTGTGCAAAGCATCAGGAGAATTTTTTTTTTAAAGCCATTCCATGCAAAAATGCTTACTGGCTTTAAGTTCTATGTTTTATTGTTTTGTTGCAATAGCCGGTTTATATTTGAAATATTTATTAAATTGACTGGAAGGCTGTTGCTTTTATAGTGTTATAATATAGATGAAGGGAGTGTTCATTTGATGTACTTATTCGGTAAAGGATTTAAGGGTTTAATCTTTATTCTATTCTTTCTTTGTTATTGTAGATTGAAGGAAAAAAGGGTAGTACCCCCTGTAAAAAAAACCCTCCAGTTGGGCCTCGTGCTGAGTGATGAAGTATGTGATTGGTGCCGGAGTAGCTGCTGCATTCGGTCATGTTCTTGCTTCTTCTCTGGGAGAATGGACGACTCCTGGCGACGTCGACGCATCAGAACGCGGGCCTGCAGTGTGCTGGCTCGGCCCACGGCCCGCGGGCTTGGCCACAGACTCGGTCGCTCGCCAGGCAGAGATACCCGTGCCCGGCTGGTCACTTGCGCGTCCTTGAGTCAGTCGCCGGTGCTGCGCTCTTGCGGCGTGTCGTGCCACCAGCGCGCGGCGGCCAGTTCGCGGTGATTGTTTCGTCGCCTACCACAAGCCGCCGAACTCGCCGCCCGGCCGCGCACCTGTGCAGTTATTTCCGTCGCTCCTTGGTGCGTGGTTCGCGACCCTGTGCTGCGTGCGTGCACGTTCGCTCTCCCACAGTTATTTGTTTCGAACGGAGTGCTGCGTTATTTCTTGTGTGGAAACCCGCGAGCGTGCGATGAGTGACAAGGAGTCGGAGCCCACATTCGTGCAGACGAACCTCAAGCTGCTGCTGGAGCAGTCGAGCCTCTTCCCGCAAATTGGTGAGTGATCGCCAGCTTTTATTTTTTTTTGTTTCCCCCTGAGCACGTGATGCGCGCGGAAGAGTTGTTTTCTGTGCGCTGCAGTCGCGTCCTTGGCATTGTTGCGAAACTGACGCGCTTTTCCGTTCGCAGAATCGCGCTAATAACGTTTCTCTCCGACTAATTTATACACAGTTGGCGAAGTGGCCGGGAGTGTAACTGTAACAACGTAACTAGTACACAAACATAGCGTGCGATTCGCAGAAACGAACTTTTTTTTCAAAATGCCTCGTCTTTCAGGTGGATTGCCGTGTACATGTGAGTGCTTGTGGTGAGGGGGTAGGGGGGAGTGTTATGCCTGTGGTTACGTAACAGATCACCTCGAGTCCCAAGTGTGTGTGTGTGTGTGTGTGTGTGTGTGTTTCTTTGCGCCGTGTTGTGATGCAACATCTGTTAGCGGCAAGTGGGTAGGCGGCCCGAGATCGCAGGTCATGGACTGGTTTGTTTAAGCTGTTTCGTCTGCGCCGGCCATTTCCGCCGTTCTCACGACAACCGTCTCTAACGCCGCCACGCACGGTTGACGCGAAGACGTTCACGTAAACCGTCTTTTACCGCGGGGTGAAAAGAGGCGCGTGGGTGTTGAAACGCAACAGGTGTTGCTGTGCATGCCGATTGACGTAGTTTATTTTATTCGCCGGGTCATGTCGGCGACTATCTCTGGGACAATGTCTAGGTCCGGCATCAATTTCGGGAGTTTTTTTTTCTCGCAGCATTCGGCGTGTAAACTGTGACCGGATGCCGCACACACCTCATTATGATCGCCTCGGGTTGTTGGTGTTACGTAACGTCTGACAATTACGGAGTCACGACAAGCCTAACTTACTTTCCTTTAATAATTATGTGAAGTTACTAGAGCTTTATTTAAGTTTCGTAGAAAGAGTTCAGATTCTTTTTTTTACGGAAAAAAGACGGGCAGTTATTTTAGTTTGGTTTTCGTTATTTTTTAATTTTCGTTTTCGATTTCGTGAGTTTTAATTGGAACACCACGACAGTCAACTGTTAAGCTTTCAAAGCTGCTATCTGTACACCACGACTTTACTAATATCAGATAAATGTAAAAGAATTATTAGAAATAAAATAAAAACCCTATATCTACGTGGACATTTTTTAAAGAACTGTTTAACCTTAACATCGTCAGAATTAAATACGAAAGACGCCAGAACGTTACAAAAGCATAAATAGACAATGAAAAAATTCCTATTCCATGAATATTTTGACATCTTACTATAATAAATGCTTACCAAAAGCAGGGGTGACTTGGTGACACGGATTTTTTTCACTGTTATTTAAATTTTCTTTCATTTCAAAGAGGCCATTTTTAACGTTCAGTGGTCCTCCAATCAGCGCCACTGAATATCTGAAACATTTGGATTTGAACACTGTTTAGAAAACAAGTGCTTTGGTATGTTTGCATGCTTCCTCTAACCAATTGTAATGCAGTTTGATTAAATTCTAATTGGTAAAATCATTTGAAAACTAATTTATAAACAAACACGTTCATCACTGTTGACCACACGACTCTGACAGTTGTGTTATTTTGATGTAGGTCAGCGTTGGGGCACATGCGCAGAACACGAATAAGCGGTCCACCTCATATTTAGTATATGGGTGCTACCTTGGTGCTCCTATGGTACTAGTGGTCGAATCCGGTTACCTACGTAATTTAACTTTGTCAGGGTGTTTCTTCGATCCCTACCTCCCCCACGCTATTTCCGTGCAATAGAGTTTGGTTCAAGTTTACGTATTGCAAAGTATTTTTCCGTGCGCTTATTACTTTTGAAAAGTTTTTTTCCAGCGAGAATTAATTATATTTTGCGATTGTAAAATGGCGAAGTGCTACTGACAACTAATTTAAATAAGATATAATGTTAGATTGTATCTGAAACCTCCATGCAGTAATAGGCGTGGTGCAGGTGTAGTTGGAAGGGTGCTGGGTTCGACTCCAGGATAAGGCAAGGGCGTGCCGTTCTCGGGGATATGGGACTAGTTCTCTCCCCNCTTGTACTGAGTACATCCGACTTTTCGCTATCTCTTTGGAACATGCCGACCGTTGGTGGTTATGCAAAGGTTGGCAACACTGAACTGCCGGCGGGAGTGTGTCATGGTCTGGTGAATGTTTTGCAAAGCCCACGTGTAAGGTTAATTCTGCTCAGGTTAGGAACGAAACGAAAATTTATCATGGGAGAGTTTGGCGTAGGGAACATTTCCGCCGCCAGGTGCGCAGTGTTCCAAAGAGGTCACACTTATAATTAACATTTTAAGTAAGCTACGTGAATAATAGAAAATAAAGATTTTACTTAGTTGCTAAGTAATTTTATGTTTGATTTATGATTATTGGAATTATTTTGTTTTTTGACGTAGAAATTAGAGTAAAATCCGGTACGTATGCGACACTAGCGTTTTAACTAGTCGCGAAAAATGTTAGTGGCCAAACTAAAAGCATTGTGCTTCCTAACCTCACTGAGCTTCTCAACCTGAGTAGAATAAACCTTAACCATGTGCCGCGGTGGAAAATGCCCCAGTAGACTCCATGCAAGCCCGCATGGCCGCTTGTATGGATGGTTCTGTGGAAGATTTGGCCAACCGCTACCTGTTTTCATGGACGTTTTCGTAATTAGTCGTATGCGATTTTCGATGGACGATTTTCTGCAATGTTGAAATTTTAGCCAATCAGAGAGCGAGAGAGAGAGAGAGTGTGTGTGTGAGAGTGAGTGAGAGAGAGAGTGTGTGTGTGGTATTGAGGATAGTTGTAATTTGNGAGAGAGAGAGAGTGTGTGTGTGAGAGTGAGTGAGAGAGAGAGTGTGTGTGTGGTATTGAGGATAGTTGTAATTTGGTTTAAGCGTATTTTGTATAGAGAAACAAAGATAGGACCACAAACGCGAATAAATAGTAAATAAAAAACCACGAAANGTTTAAGCGTATTTTGTATAGAGAAACAAAGATAGGACCACAAACGCGAATAAATAGTAAATAAAAAACCACGAAAACGTTGACTGATGCTAAAACAGCGATATGTGAAATTCGTGTTTATCCAACGCAACAGTTCCAGTTACCACAAAGGATCTGTGCATAAACGGGTACTGCTGAAGTCGTGAGTGAGAGGGAAGACTGTTCCTGAACTATAGTCGCTTGAGTAAAATCATATAAAGTTCACTTTCCACTTGTGCGGCAGCAAGTATCAAGTATCGCGTGGCAGGTTATTCCACAGAACCCTCCATAACTGCTTGCATGCAAGATCGGGTAGCAGGTCTTGTACAAGGTTCCGCATGGGCTTGCACGGACAATGTTATCGCGGCGCGCAGGCCTTGGTTGTTTGACGAGGACGGCATTTAAAGCAGTTTACACAGTTGAAAACTTAAGCAGTAAGCCGTGTGGTTTTACAGGGATTCAGTAACCCAACAGAATTAAGTAAACGCATCTTTATGAAGTGTGTTACTTGAAAATTAAATGGAAATGGGCGTTCATTTAGTTGCATTTTGGTTTTAGCTGTGGTTTTCAGCAACAGGCCAATGTAAATAAATGGGTGTTGTGTATACTAAATTTTTGTGAGGTTACTGCTCACTGAAGGACATCCTTGCCAAATTTGGTTCACGTCCGTCGAACGGTGTATAATTGTATAGAAAAAAAAACATACATAAATACACACATTTATATNCAAATTTGGTTCACGTCCGTCGAACGGTGTATAATTGTATAGAAAAAAAAACATACATAAATACACACATTTATATACTTTGACGCTTATATACGTATGTAGAGTAGATTTATTTTGTAACTTATCTACACCCTCCAATGGTATTTACAAGTTTAAACATTAAAATACAATTGTGCTTGGAATTATGATTTCGTATACGTGGTTACGTTGGTAAAAAAAAAAAGATACGAATTTAAGGGCGAAATTAAAGTAGCTTTAATAAAAAGGGATTTGCCGTTTATTAGAAGGCATTTTTTAGTTNATACGAATTTAAGGGCGAAATTAAAGTAGCTTTAATAAAAAGGGATTTGCCGTTTATTAGAAGGCATTTTTTAGTTTCTTTTGTCACCTTTAAATAAAGTAATTGAGTAGTCCAACATTTTGCTGAATCCAGTTTTACTACAGAATGTTAACGAATGGACGTATTACATCAGGTAGGCGCCGACTGAGGGTGTGCTTTACATATGAGCACCCCCAACAGTACAGCCCTTTAAATGCGTAATATTACGTCGCTAGTTCTATTTTGGATACAAGATTGCGCTAAGAGTCGTGTTCTCTAGCGTAGTAACACACATGTGCAGACATCCACCTTAATTTTACCCTTAAGCCACAACACTTTTTATTTATTTATTTATATTGCTTTTTAAAGTCGGCGTCCTTTTCTATTTTATTCGGGGTTCCTTCGCACACTTTGAATCGAACCGTTGACAAATCGCCCCTATGACGCGCTTAGTTGTCTCCTGAATATGTCACACATCATACATTTGTTATACTTCTGATAACATATACTTACTGTTACAAGACGCCTGAGGGATAGAGTTCTTAATTTAAAAAATTTGATTTTTAGTTTATTCATACAGCTGTTATTTACAGCATGAAATTATCTATCTCCACTACTTTTCTCTTTTTATTTCTCAGTGAGCGCAATATTACTCATCATTAACACACATCCATTCCAATAGTCCAGCCTGCTAGTCGCACCCTTCACTGCTCTGATGCTCGCAGTCGCAGATTTTTCTCCCGCTGGTCACTTCCGGCACTAATCGTTGCTCTTCTGGCTCGTCGTCTATCGCTTAACGTCGCACAATCGTCCCAAACTCCCGACTCTAAACTCCTCTGACAATCTGGAAGGTTCAACGCACCCCGAGCCACTAGAAAATTCTTCAGATAAGAGCAGAAATTTGATATGTTGAAGGTCAGGAGCGCGCGAGCCGCGAAAGGTTTATGAAGGCACCGGGCGGAAGAATGCGCGGCGGCACACTTTACAACTAAAAACCGTGATATGATTATCGCTCTCCTGTCATTCAAACATCCCTTAGTGACTCTCCGCTCGCTATCATATTACTACTCTGTCCTCCACACACTCTTCGCTCGCTCGGGCGATACAGAGCACCGACACATAACAGTACCTTATTTGTGGTTAAATTAAACTTTTACTTTCTTCTTGTCTATAAATAATATTCAATTATATTTAATATGAATAATAACAAGAGAAAATATGTGTGTTGTTAATGCCTAGTATATAAAAAAAATAGTTCTTTGCAAAATTTTATTACACCGAATGCGCACGAGTCCGGTGCGTTGTCCCTTTGGCGTAATTTTGTAGACTTGGTGGTTGAGCTGTGTTTGCATAAGGCGGAGGAATATCCTGGAAGTAGAACTTCAACAGGGTCGCCGCTGAAAGTCGCAGGAGTACGCTCAGGGCGACGAGAACACTCTGCACGCCAGCTGAGAACCTTGCGCTTAACGGTGACGGGTCGCTTGATGCGCGTGGCGACGTCGCCCTTATCGCCATCGCGCTCCAGGTAGGCGGGGGCCTTTATTTCATTCCGTCGCTGGGAAAGGAACAGAGACCAGTGCTTCAGAGGTCCCGGCATGCAAATCAACCGGGGAATGTTTCGTAGTCAACTGTTGTCTCATTTTTGAGTCCCTTCTGTTTATTGAACCGGCGACCTCCGCAAGCAGAGGTCGCAGACCTCGACGTCGTCCTCTCTCCAACAACCTCTCTTTTGAAAACAGCTGAGGAACGAGCTCGTTCACGCACGCACACGCGTGCGAGTGCGTGCGACGTTTGAAATTAAAGACCGTTCACAGTAAAGTGTGCACTTTTCAAAGTTTTGCCCGTGTGCGTTTTGAAATGGCTGATACCTGTAAACAGGTTAGATTTTACACTATGCAAATAGGTTTTGAATGTGCAATACGCATTCATCACCAAATTTTTGTTTCGGATCCAGAGGAAGGTCACACGGGACATTANAAATCTTCTTATCGACATGAACCTATCCTGCGTTTCAAAACTGAACTGAAATAATATCATAATTGTTAGAATGTTGATTTTCACTTTTGAAATCACCCTTAGAAAAATGCCACTACCCCCTGCCCGCGTATATTTTAACGGGAACACCGACTGGAATGCGCCCAGCAAAGTTGGCAATGGCGGCAGATGGAAAGTAGTTACGTGTTTCAACTTTGAATTAAAACTGCCTTGTAAGCATTTGTCTACACTAAAATCTATTATTTTTTATTTATTTATTTTGAAATACGTATACAAGTGGAAGAATTGCCAAATTTCGAAAATATTTGCTTTTCCTAATAATTTCGGCAGTTTAACTTGAACGACACGTGAATGGAGTAACGAGGGCCCGTGACGATGTTGAGTTTACGTATGGCGGAAGAATACACAATGTGCATACAAGTAGACCTTGTGCAGGGCTTTCAAAAGTGCTCAGTTTACCGCGAACAGCTTGTACCGCGAAAAACGGAGTATTTTTATCCGGCGAAACGATTTCTGTTCGTTTGCGCCGTTTTTGTGCTCAACTTTTCGACTGGTCGCCCGGTGTGAAACGGCCTCTTAGCTGACTCTTGGTGACCAGTGTTAAACTGCCTGATGTCACTTATTCGGGGTTCAAAGTGTAGAAAGTGTGCATGGAACACGTGTCTGTATCTTAGTAGCCACTCAGTTTCAAAATGAGAACCCCGTTCTTCCAGTTTCACGGCATGCAAATGCTTTCACTTTCAGCGGTCATGCCTAGCCTGAATATGAAATTACGGGCTGGAGTAGATCGACCTAAACTCGTTTCCACCTACTGTATGCGAACCTGATCTGGTTGCACTGAAACGATAATGGCGTAAGTGAAATGAGTTTACGAAGTAGTGTGTGTGTGTGTAGACCTCCACTTCATTTTCTCGAAAAGAACTTTTTAAACGCATTTTAGATACAAGTGATAGCGGGGCGGTGTTTATTTCACGCGAAATTACTTGGTCTTTTGTTTGTAACTCAAAAAAATATTAAGTCTCCTGCGTGTAGGTTAAATCGTATCTGGTTTACAGACTGCCCTATACGTTAAAATTACTTTTAGCGAAGTGACCGCTTATTTATCTTCGCGTGCGAAAGGATTTTCGGGATAGTGTCCGTGTGAAATGATTTTATAGGTCTTCTGTCTGTAGGTGGAAACAATTTTGCTCTTCTGTGGGTAGGTTAACCGGCATTACGGCTACTGTTTGTTGATTGGCTGACTTTCAGGCAAAGTGACTGGTCACCTGTCGCGCCCCGAGAAATACCGTTCTTCACCCACCAACCACGTCACAGAATTATTCATTATAGTCCATTCACAGTTACTTCCAGTTTTTCTGAAGCCTTGCTGAAGTTCTACTTCCAGGATATTACTCCGCCTCATGCAAACAAAGCTTAATTCACGTCTGTAAAATTACACCAAACGGACAACGCACCGCATCCACGCGAACTCGGTATTGTGATATTTTGCGTAAGAACCATTTCTCACTATCCAACACCAACATACCTGTTTTCTCTCTGATTCATATGTATATTTTATAAAAGAAGTATTATAATAATATAGAGAGAATGTAAGTAAAAGTTTACCAAATGTTTGTTTATATTAACTCAAGTATAAAACGCTTGTGAAACATGAGATGTTTAGGAACAACCGGGCATGTCATACATGGGGTGATTCTTCAAAGGTTTGATGCGGTAAGTGTGAAGAAAGCGCGAATAGACTATATACAGAAGTGAAATGTTCCTTCGACGTGGACGTACCTATTGTCGGATTGGTTACTGTGCGCTGCGAAAGCTTCCCTATGATTGGCTGGGTCGTCGGCTCGCAGTTAGGTCATCAGACGTCGGTTGGAGAACGGCGATCTGACTTCGTTTGCGCTATAAGCGGCTGCTGTGTCACTCAGGCAGTGTACACTGAAGAGCCAAAAAAAGTGGCATAGGCGTGCGTATGCAAATAACAGAGGTATGGAACCAATCAGAGTAACGCGATGCGGTCGGCAGCTAGATCGGTTACTGCAGCTAGAATGGCAGGTTATCAAGATTTAAATGAGTTTGAACGTGGTGTTATAGTCGGTGCACGAGAGATGGGACATAGCATCTCCGAGGTAGCGATAACATTTTGGATGTTCGCGTACGACCATTTCACGAATGTACCGTGAATATCGAGAATCCGGTAGAAACATCACATCTTCGACATCGCTGCGGCCGGAAAAAGATCGTGAAAGAACGGGACAAACGACTACTGACGAGAATCATTAAACGTGGCAGACGTGCAACCTTTTCTCAAATTGGCGCAGATTGGATTTGTGGACTGCCGTGCAGGATTCATGGTGTGAATTGCCTCCTGCATACCTTCAGACATTAGTCGAGTCCATGCCACGTCGTCTTGCGGCACTTCTGCGTGCTCGGAGGGCCCTACACGATATTAGGCAGGTGTACCAGTTTTTTTTTTTTTTTTTTGGCTCTTCGGTGTATAATGCAAGGGTAATATTGTGCCGTGACTGAAACTGGTGTCTTGGCAACCAGAAGGACATTTAGAAGACAAAATGTTCTTGGTGAAAGGGGAACCTTTAATTTTAAATGTGGAAAAGTGTAGGTTTTTGACATTGTGAGCACTGAGCAAGGTGTCGCCGTGGCGAACCTTCCAACGCGCATTCCGGAAGACCTGGGTTTGAATCCCGGTTCCCTCCGTGCTCCTGCTACTCTCTCGGAAACTGGCTCCGCTTGAAACGACTTTCAAACACACAGAAGTGAGACGGCCGCTTGTCGTAGGCTCCGCGGTGGCTGTCTTACGTTATAGTGAAGTAAAACTGTGGATTCGTTAGGAAAGTAAATACGTTACCAAGAAACAAATCCTCACACTTACGCACATGAAACAAAGAGAAACTAAATTCAATAAATTTACCGCCCATAAACTTCGAATACGATGTCAACGCGTGAAACTTATTTTCCGTACCTCGCTGCCGACTTCATAGACGGACATGCCGGCGAGTGTGTCCGGTGTAGTGCACGCAGTGGCGGACGGTGATTGTTGTTTTCGGAAGTCGACGTGAGAAGTGCTCGCTCGACTGCGCACGGGCTGTGGTGTTTGTTTATGAACGCGGCAGAGCAGAGGAAAGGCTGGGCAGTTGCTGGCCTCGTTGACCTCCGCCGTGGCCTTGGGCGCGAGCGGCGATCAGCGTGTAACGTCAGTGCGTGAAGGCGAGCCACTCCTGCGTGTCGGGACGATCTACGCACCGGACAAAGACAGCCCCGGATGCCGGAGTAACGAGCACGGCCATTGGCGGCATCCACGGAGCTGTAGGGCAAGCAGCCCACACGGAAGCTGCTTCTGTGAAAACAATGCTCGACTTCCTGGCGTGACGTCACGGAATACTCAATACACAAGTGAAACAACAACAAAGGCTTGGAATTGCTCCAATCCCAAGCTTTTTTGGCCATCAATGGAGCTGCGACGTTCTCTAGCCACTAAAGTACTGTTACATGGCATCCTGAGGGGCGTATCTGAGTTCGTGAGGGATGGATGTCTTAATAAAATTAAAAGAACTAAATCCAATAATCATATTTATTCTCAATACTACAAACAGTCAAATATCCGTTATTTACCAATTTCAGCATCCTATTAACTCTTTATTATTCTTATTAGTAGTAGGAAAATGTTCCTTTCACGCATCCTGGCAGAGAGCCGGGAGACACGGCGGCCAAATTGGATGACGTCACGTGGAAACCTCCCGTTCTTTAATTCCTCGCCAATGGCGGCCATTTTCCCTATTTTCTCTCGAAATTCCCCTTCTTTCCCTTAAAAACGCCCTAAATTTCCAGTAGAAATTTTTCTTACCAAAATTTTTATGAGTCACTCAGTCCGAAAATAGCATGACTCTATAACGTGGCTCGATGACTTTTTTTT